>OX439136.1:13207889-13245389 GCA_949318235.1 Ecdyonurus torrentis
TCACGCAAATTGCATACTTTGCAGTTTTTTCACGCTCTCTCGTGGGGCTACATTAACATTCTGGTAAAAATTGTCATTAGTTTTGAAGATTCCATTTCGTGTTTATTCATTAAAAATCACATGTTGTTTTATGTGGTCTATGGCTTTAAGCAAAATTGTTATTTAACTTATTTCTTTACTGAAAAAAACTGAAAAAATTATTTTTTTTTTTTGCAAAACAAAGAAATAATAAAAGCACCTTTTTTAAGTGATTTTTCCTCAAAAAAGGGGCGTGTCTTAAAATTTTCCGGGGGGCTTCGCCCCCCGGACCCCCCTTTTGCTGGGGGGGCTGCGCCCCCCCAGACCCCCCCCAGTGGGCCCTCTCTGGTCTCTTCCTGAGTGGGCCTTTTCGAGCCAGTCCGACCCTGCATGCAGCTTAATCTTTAAATATAAACCATAACTTTATTTATTTATTTTTAAATTATAGCCAGCATCAATAAGGAATTCGAATCTAAAAAAAAAATTATATTCTAAAAGAGAACATTGCCCCGAATTTTAGAAAATTGAAAAATGACGTTATGTTTTATAACTTTAAATTGTCTGGGCATAGGAAAAAGCTATCACTGTGAGGTCATTGCGTCTTTTAAAAATTAATTAAAAATACTAAATGAACTAAAAATTAAAAAACTCACATATTTATCGATTTAGGACATTGTGTTCTGTTTTATATATAATGTTTTTATGAAAACTACCCCTTAAAATTTCTTGGTATTCCTCTTTGTTCTGTAATAGTTAACAGCTTAATATTTGTTCTTCCACTATATAATCACTATATAATCTCTCTCTCTCTGTCTTTTCTTTTCTATTCTTTTCTTTTTTTTTTTTTTTTTGCGACACGATCGTTAATATTTTTTAGTATATGAATAAAATATTTCAGTCAATTTTGCATAATTATACTTTGTAATGACTCGTAGATAAAAAAAAAAATCTTAAAAGCTGAATACTGGAAAATAAATTAACCTAGGTTTCTGAAGGTGTTTGAGATAATACAGTATAGTTCTTGTGCAATGAAATAAGTAAATATAATAAATAATAAATCGTAATTACACCATTCACGTATTATTGATGAGCGCTTTAATTTAAGATGTGAAACAAATAATAAGTATGTGTGTAATTTGATGGAATTTTTAAATGTTTTTTTTTTAACTCTTTTCCTTTCAACTTTCTTCTTCTTCTTCTTCTTCTTCTTCTTCTTCTTCTTCTTCTTCTTCTTCTTCTTCTTCTTCTTCTTCTTCTTCTTCTTCTTCTTCTTCTTCTTCTTCTTCTTCTTCTTCTTCTTCTTCTTCTTCTTCTTCTTCTTCTCCTTCTCCTTCTCCTTTTTTTTTTTTTTTTTTTTTTTCATTTTTGTTTATTAGCGAGCAAAGGGCCCCCAGACCAGGGGGGCCCGGTCAGGAATTCCTGACCAACTTAAATGACCAGTCCGACCCTGACTGGTGAATATTTTAGCTTTATAGAAATAGAAGACTTGCAAAAGTAGGTTTAGTGATAAAATAAACAAACTCACAGCCCAACACTATACTAACAAAGTGTTATAGCAGACGACTTTGTGTTCCTGTCTCAATTTAACATACTTTCTTACGGAGCAATGAAGCAGCTATAACTCAAGTTAAATTATTTCTCAGAAATAACAATTTTACTATAGCTTGCTGAGCTTACAAGCTTTTGTTTTCCTGAACTTGAAGTCAATTGGATGAAAAAATGTTTTGTAACCAAATGATTGAATTTCAGGAAAACAAAAGCTTTCAAACTCAGTAAGCTACTGTAAAATTTTCAGCTCGGAGAAATAGTTCTAACTTGAGTTATATCTGTTTCATTGCCACATAAGAAAGCATGTTAAATTAAGACAGGAACACTAAGTAGTCTGCTAGTACCTTGTTACTAGTATCTAGTAATGTTGGGCTGTGAGGTTGTTTATTTTATCACTAAACCTACTTTTGCAAGTCTTCTATATATTAACAATGTTGTTAACTATTTCAGTGACGTTATGATTATATACTATAGTGAGCCTGGGGTGATTTTGTATGTTATGACAAGCTGTTGACATTCAGAAATGACGTTTGTCATTTGCTAGTCCTGCAAAACACAAGTTAACTTGTTTAACACCGTAATGTATATACATACATGCCAAGTGCATTCTCTTCATATAAAAATGTACACAATTCATATTTTAATGTCACTCTGAACTTTATATATAGGATGTTTATATTAACATAAAAGTCGATGCCATATGTGAGCACTAAATAACATTAACTGGTATGGGTAAATTACACATTTTGCCAGTTTAAAAATACTTAGCAAATAGCAATATCTTTTAGAGCTTTGTTCCAGTATGCAAGAAAAAAAATAGTTAAAAAAAAATAATGAAAAGAGCCAAAAACTACGTTTGTCCTATGCTGAGCAATCACTGAGCAATGTTATTCATTGCTCTAGTATGGCATTGAAACGCTTTCAGAATGACGTCATATGTATACACCCTATATATTGTATTGGTCAAGTACAAAAGATAAACATCCCCACCCTCCCCCTCCACCCAAGTGTCATGTAATGTACTGGAAATGTACATGAGAAAATGCACTTTTCTTGTACCGAGCACGAGCATTAAGTGCATTACCTACATAATACTGAAGTACTGTACTTGTCCTTGTAGAGTGATTTATAAGCACAGGTAGTTTCAAACAAGTACATTTTCATATAGAGTTGTATTATTTGCTGGAGGGTGATGTATTGTTAACTATTCTAACATGGTACAAAGGCTCAACTGCTGAATGCAACCACCATATCGTATATGTTTTCACTAGAATAATTTTGATATACATCATACACGTTATAGAGGGATTGAAAAGTGATATTTATTTAAATTAAAATCATACGGTCTTGCAATGGAACATAAAAATTACGAAAAAAAATTTCATATCTTTTTAAACACATTCTTCTTCTTTTATGTTTAAAAAAAGAAAGGGAAAAAAAACTCATTTCCAAGAACCTTCTTATTGTTTTATGATGCTCTTTCAATTTTTGTCACTCATTGTTCTTTTTTTCCCTGGAACTCTCTCTCTCTCTCTCTCTCTCTCTCTCTCTCTCTCTCTCTAATATTTTTTTATATTTGAGATTTTCATTTTTTGTACGCATTTCTACAGCTTGGAACTTTTTTTTGTTCTTTTTTCTTTATAGTCTCTCATCATTAGCAAACCTTCTCTCTCTCTCTCTCTCTCTCTCTCTCTCTCTCTCTCTCTCTCTCTCTCTCTCTCTCTCTCTCTCTTCTCTCTCCCTCCCTCTCTCCCTCCCTCTCTCCCTCCCTCTCTCCCTCCCTCTCTTCATCATCACATACTTAAAACTTTAAAAATCCTTCCATACTATCACAGTTATGGAACTTTAAAAAAAAAATGCGTATATGCAAATGAGGTAAAAACCGCTGTCATAAAAAGCTAAATTATATCAACACTAACGATGACGGACATTACACCTACATGCATGTAAAGTTACATACAGTATATTATATAATATAGTACATACATACGTATATATATATATATATATCAGCATAATACCACACTCAACCGCACCCATATTTACTGTCATGAATCTGTAATGAATGACATCAGATTCATTTTATCTTTTTTACTTTTCGTCATATCTTTTTTTTTTTTTTTTTTTTTTTTTACTGATTATTTCGTAGCTTATATATGTTATTAACTAAGTTGATATATATATATATATATTATATATTAAATATATATATATATATATATATATATATTAGTCAATTTAAATTTAAAAAAATCAACATCAAACAATGCAGATTTTGGCTTCTATATTTAAATTCAAAATTACTCTCGTACGTTAATAACAGCTTATTAATATATTATTTGTTTTTCTTTTTAGAATTGTTTATTGATTAACATTTGAAAGTAAATAAAGAAAATACGTCATTATCATAACACACACGTTATCACTATCGCTACACAATAGTCTAAAAAATTTACTAAATGGATGTTATCGGTTTAAAAAAATCTTAAAAATTTTTCTATGGCTTAAAACACGTAAAAATAGGTTTATGTAGTATTTCTCATTTAAATTTCTACGAAATCGATGCAGTAGTTTTCTCAAAAATCGCAAAAAAAAAAAAAAAAAAAAAAAAAAAAAAAAAAAAAAGTGTTTTTACTAGCGTAATGTTAAATTAGGAGACCCTTAGCTTTCCCCGCGCGCTAAAACGCTAAGCTCCATTTAGTTATTATGCGTTTACTATCATGGATATATGTACATTAAAGTTATTTAAGAAATATATTAAAAACAATTTATAGTTACTGTATATCATTTATGATGGCTTCTTAAAAAAATTTTACACATATAAAAAAGTGTGACTAAAATCCCTCATTATTATTTTTAATCATTGTTAAGTAGATAAAAAAAATCATGCTTAATGGACCTACTCTGGTATAAAGGATAGGAAATTACCTTATCCTTTACCTTCACCGTAATATCTGTGAATGGGTAACACAATTCACCGATAAGCACCATTGAAATTAAACGTATGAGTTAAAACACTAAAAGTTAGAAAATCATTTTATTAAACTACTTTGTTCATACTTGTGATTTTTTTTCTTTTATAAAATAATTTACCTAAAATTTCAATTTAATTAAAACCTGCTCTACAATATAAATTCACTAAAATAAAACAGAGAATATTATGTTAAATGTCATATAAAATAAAAAACCTTTATTCTTAGTGAATATAAACGTAAAATGAGTTCAACTTTAAAAAGTATATGCTTCATATTTCTTTTTATTATTTTTTTTCTGCGAGAAAAAAGAAAATTGGAGAATTTTTACATCACGCTATATAAATTCTATCTTCACTCTCATTCTCTCTCTCTCTCTCTCTCTCTCTCTCTCTCTCTCTCTCTCTCTCTCTCTCTCTCTCTCTCTCTCTCTCTCTCTCTCTCTCTCTCTCTCTCTCTCTCTCTCTCTCTCTCTCTCTCTCTCTCTCTCTCGCGTCGGTATTTTACACTCTCATGCTATGAGTAAATAGCTCATCTCTCTCTCTCTCTCTCTCCACCCACTTCATCATCATTGCTGTATTATGGCAGTGGCAAGAGAGAGAGAGAGAGAGAGAGAGAGAGAGAGAGATGCATGGTATAGTATGGTACGTTTATAATATCGATTTTCATATTTTTCTCTCTACGTATCATTTTCACCTTGTTTCAAAGTCTATCCTGTATCACTTATATTCATATTCGAACAAAGAAACAAACTATTTAAAACGTTTGTAATATATATATATTATTGCTTACTACAATATTCATTAAAAGAATACATTAAATAGTTCAGGGCTTTTGTTATAATATGTAAAATTATATAATCATCATTTGTTACAGAACAGTTCTTTCGTTAAGAGTAATTTTCAAGATTGGACTTGGAAAACTCTTCTCTCTCTCTCTCTCTCTCTCTCTCTCTCTCTCTCTCTCTCTCCAATCCTCTTGCTTCAAGCTATATACTCTTCATGAGGTCAAATAAATTTCTCTCTGTTGTTTTACTAATTAGTTTCCTCTTGAAATTTCACCGACATGACGCCTTAAGTTTATACTTCTAAAAACATTTCAAAGAGTCTTCACTATAATATAATATATATATATATATATATATATATATATATATATATATATATATATATATATATATATATATATATATATATATATATATATATATATATATATATATATATATATATATATATATAAAATGTCAAGATACATATATATTTCCTGGCTAAAATAAGATCAGAGACTTTTACAACCGGATGCACCCCTTTTTCTGAAACAATTTTCCACAGATAAACACCAAATATGTACAGGTGATTAATGTAATATTGAAGCTAACACGTCTTAAATTTTATTTCTATAACTTGATTAGAATCCGAGAAAAGGAAGTACATCCGGTTGTAATAACCTCTCTTCTTATTTTGGTAGTGGTGTATGTCAAAATGAAATAAATTATCTTATGAATGTGAGTTAGTTCTAGTCTCATTGACCCTTGCGGGATAACCGTGGCGGGTGTTGTTCATCTCCTTGTTGTCTTGACGGACGCGAAACGTCGTCACGGTTATTCCGCAAGAGTCAATGAGACTAGCATTAACTCACATACATCGAACCGTGAAAGCCTACACCAACATATCTTATGAATGTTTTTTATTTTTTATTTATTATTGCTTTTTTTTTTTTACTATTGATAATATGATAAAATATTTAGTAACAGAGTATTAATAGAATTCATAATAATGAATTATTAATGAGTTTAACTATTAAATGAATACCATAATTATGGTAAACAGAGTTATGTGAGTTAAGTAAATAAATTTTATTACAATTTCTAGAATAAAGAGGTAACAATACTAATAATAAATACAAAATATATAATCATCATAGTATATAAAATTAATATTATTTTAACAATATACATTTTAGTAATTTAATTATTATCATAGAGTAAATTTTATATTTTTCATGTGTATACATTTTATACGTTTAAATTTCATATTTAAAAAAAATCACGTATATATATTTTTTTATCTAAGTAAGCTATCTATTTTTTTTTTGTTTTTTTTGCAATTTTTCTTCATTTTTATTTTTTTCTCTCATCTTTTCTTGACAACCGCTACTTTTCTAGTAAGCATATCACACCTCAGCTTCTTGATTTTTCTCTATTATATCCAAAGATTCTCTCTCTCTCTCTCTCTCTCTCTGCTACTCAACACACTTCTTCTTCCTTTACAATTCAATTGATTATCCAATATTACTCCAAGAAACGTGAATAAAATGTGTTAAGAAAAATATAACATAAATATACTTATATCTTTTGTTATATATATCTAAAGGAAAAAACGAAGAACGAGAGTTTATTTAAACTTAAATCTTTTACACTGATAAAAACTGAATTAGGTGTCATTATTTATTATTATTATTTACTTTAAAATTATGTAAAATTGAGTCATTATACTGGGAAAAAAAGTTGTATTTACTGAAAGAGCTAAATTTTTCACAAATTTTTAAGCAAGTTCAAATATTTTTTATATGAGCATAGAAAACATTTTAAATTAGTTTTCAATAGTAGCAGCAAAATAAGAAATAACTGTTATGATAAATATATTGAACAGTGTTTAATCTTTCATTATAGCAATATGTGTGTTATATGTGTATTTTTCTGATATTAGATATTATATAAAATGACAAAACAAGAAATAAAAATCAATGCTCATATATCATATAACGCTAACTCGTTAAAATGACTACAAACACTGTTGTTGTTGAATATTTTGAAATATGAAAAGCTTCTCGTGGAAAAAAAAAATGATGGATTGATCCATTTTATTTCTCTTTCTGTCTCTCACTCACTCTCATTTAAAACGCCTTTATTATTATTTTTTTCCATAATGCATCAATAATTAAAAGCGTATTATAAATGTATTGTTTTAGTTATTTTTATATATACAAATATATATTTTTTTAATTAATTAACATTTTTTTTAAATTTTCGATCAAACCTCTAGGCGAGGTACAACATAAAATTATGCTAGTTATTTACATATTTACCATGCAATTATACTAAATTTACACTCCCGAGACTTCCGAAACCCTATCATAAGATTCGCGGATTCTTCCATGGCGGTTCGGCCACGGCCTGGCAAATCCTTCCCGGCATTCGCCTTTACATACCGAGGAATCCATGGAAACCTCGGTCAGGAAGGTCGGCAATGGATTCCCTGAGATATCCATTACCTCCCAAATGCACTGTGGATTCCCGGTGGCTCGAGTTTTTTTGTGAAAAATCTTACCACACCCGGGAATCGAACCCGTGTCCCCTCGCGGACGAGTCAGACTTGAAAATAAATTATTTAGTATATTATTACCGTACGATTTTTATTTTCAATGTTTTCTTATAGTAATTTTTTTTGTAATATAATCCTAACATTCAAATTAAAAAATACATTCCAAAGCGTGTTCTATGCTAAGATGTTAGCCCAAGGAGGAAGGTTACCGTAAATAGTGGCACAATTTAATTTGTATTAATTTATACAAGAAAACGCCAGTCATGCTTACCCAAAAGCTTATTTTTCTTGTCTTACGTGCAAGATGCTACGGTGCCTATTACCCTATCCCGGTAATATTCCATTTTCCAAAATTGCTGAGAAAAACATTACTTTGAGGAATATCATTTTTTTTGGCAGGAATTTTATTATTTATAAATTCTAAAAGATGACATTGTTCTGAATAGATTGATATGTGAATTTCGAATTTTTTTACTTTGTTACTTTTTTTTAATTACTTTTTGAAAATCGAATAATGACTTCACGTTCAGTAATTTATGCACATGCGTATCGGCAAAAAATTAACGACAATTTTGCAACTTTAAAAAATGAATCAAAAATACGTAATGAACTAAAGAAATTAGAAATTTGCAAATTAGATATAAGATATTAGATAAGATATAAGATTTTATTACGTTCCACGACTTTACAGAGTAGAACAAGTCAAGTCAAAACACAACATACATATAACAAGATAATTAAATATAGCAAATTATGTCCTATTTAAGATCAATTATTATATTTGACATTATTAACTGCTAAATAATCAGGTACTTACACTGTAAAACATATTTTTGAATAGGTATTTCTGTACTGATTTCTTAAATAATAAATATGATCCACATTACTAGGTGGTATCATCGATTCAGGATGATATCTTCTTGTAGAAAATGCAATAAAATTACCTCCTAAAATATTTTACAGTGTATATACACCTCATTGTGTTTAAATTATAATGTTCTGTTATGTAATATTTTATGTGTATATATATATGTATGTATATATATATATATATATATATATATATATATATATATATATATATATATATATATATATATATATATATATATATATATATATATATATATATATATATATATATATATTTATATATATATAATACTTTTTAATGCCAACAGCAAATAATTTTTTATAATTAATATTACATTTAGTTAGAGAAGTGGGAAAAAAAAGGAAGCTAACTTTCGATAGTAAATAAAGTAAAATTCACATAAAATTACAACATTTAAAATTTCAAGCATGACTTAAACTTTTACTTGTAGGAAGATAAGAGGAATAATAAATAAAATAATAATAACAAAAAAGTTTTAAATATATATAAAAATATACCCTGAAAATTCCCAGCGAAAGCAAACAAAATCCCTTTTTTTTTGTGCTCCACTCTCCTAGTTCCGTTATCCCCAGGGATATTTCGTGCAAATACAAGGAATACTGCAGCCAATGAAAAATACGAGCAGAGAGGAGGTTTTGTGTAGGCAGCGACGCGCACCTGCCTACGCGTTATTTCACGCAGCAACTCTCCCACGCAACAAGTTAATTGAACCGTTCTCTGTCTCTTCATTCTCTTTCACGTCATTCATTTTTTCTACCTCATTTTATCTTTTGTTTCATTTTTCTCGCTATATATACTTAACATTCTGTTCAGTATAACCGACAAATAAAAATCTCTGTCTGACTCTCAGTTTCTCTCTCTCTCTCTCTCTCTCTCTCTCTCTCTCTCTCTCTCTCTCTCTCTGTGTGTCTCTCTAATTCTCACTGTTAAACATTATAATCACAAGCTGGCGTAACTAAAATATTTTTAAATAAAAATTAAAAAAAATAACATTTCAACCTTTTAAATATGAAATTCTGTTTTTTAAATATTATAAACTTCTAAATATTTGGTGCGTGAAATTATAATGTAAAAAAATACATTGAAACATTTTAATATTAAAATATAAAGCTTGAATAATATTTCATTTTATAAATTTTCACACACACTCTTCTGTATATATGAGAATGTATAAACGTTAACGAAGTAATAAAAAAAGCTTAACAATATTGATTTAAATGAATTATACTCAATTTTACAGAAACCTTTACCATATAAGTATCTTTTATCATAGTCGCACTCTCATATTAGAAGCAACCCCTCTTTTTAATTTCTAATTATTTATAAATTAGCTGTTGGAAAATTATGTGTAATGTTATCAGTATTTAACTATACTGTAGACCTGTCAAAGATTTGAAGGATATGTTACTTACAAATAAAAAAAAAAGTGTATTTTGTTTGGGTGAGACGAAATGATCCTTCGGTATAGGGGTTTTTTCTCTCTCTCTCTCTCTCTCTCTCTCTCTCTCTAGATAGAAAGAAAGAGAATTTTGCTCATCTTTCAAAAACTCTTTGTAAAAAAATTCTTGCTTTTGATTCCTCACGTATCCATTTTCCCATATCAACTTACCTAACTCGCCACAACGTAGCACTATAAAAACAATAATATAATATTATGGCTAACCAGTATATAAGCACATTAATATTTTATCTTTCAATAATAACAATAAAAATAATAATTATGAGAAAACTATTACTGAAACCATATTTAGAGACTAGGTGAAAAAAAATAAAAATTATGCTTTAATATTATAAAATCAAGTCACATAAAAATAAAGTTGAGCGTTGAGCATACCTAAAAAGTTTCTAAACTTGAGAACTTAAGAGAGGGAGGGAGAGAGAGAGAGAGAGAGAGAGAGAGAGAGAGAGAGAGAGAGTTTAGTAATGAAAATAGAAGGTAAAGATGGTGAATATGTTTTGTTAAGCCACAAACAAGACAAAAGAAAAAAAAAGGGTTTAAAGAGATGAGTTTTATTTGAATCTTAGAGAAAACAATAGAAATTTTTAGCCCCTTTCTTACATTTAAAAACTTACTAAGTTCGTATGAAAAAGTTTTACTGCAATGATAATCTTATTATTATGTTTTTAATTAAGGCAGAAAAAAAGTTTAAAAAAAAAACTGTCTCGAAAATAATTATAATGTTATTGTTATTTAACGTAGCCGTTTAAAAAAATATAGAAATAGACAAAGAAAAAACAAAGAAAAAATTAAAAAAATTAAAACTTAAATATTTTTTAAATACACAGGATTTTAAAAATGCATCTAGCATAGCACAAAAGTGTAGTTTCTTTTCCCGGTCCTATTATGATTTAAAAAAAAAATAATAAAAACTCTCATCGTTCATGATGATAATTAGCTATCACATCGAATCGAAAAGCTTCATTTTTATAGTTTTTTTTTTTTCATCGTCTGCACAATTGTATAAAAAGTATGCAAGTTTTAGGTTATTATTGGTATTGGTTGATTTTGAATTTAAACTGAAATATTTGTAATTCGTATTTATTTATTTCGTAACAATATTTATAATATTTATATTATAAATATTAGAAATATCTTATCTTTAAGTAACTCTTGAGAAAAATGATGAATGAAACATTTTGTCAAAATTATCTTATTATTTTCAGCCTTAATTTCAGTTCATAACATTTGAATATTTAACGCTAATGTAATTTACTTACTTATTATATAAATGTACACTAAAGTCAATTCACTTTTGTTTGCTCGCAGGTTTTCTTACTTTTGTGGACCCCGTACCCACTCTAGAATGCTTAAAATCGCACTTTAAAAATCACGTAAATTCAAGAGCGTTTTCTGGTCCAATTTTGTATTTTTATATCGATTTTTTATTGACTTTTTCTGATGTCCACTGTAGAATCTATGCATCCATGTTAAAGTCAACGCCATGTTGGATAACTCAATAGCATGGGCTATATAGGAAAATAACTCATTTCGACAGTTTAAAAATGCTAAGCAATATTTTTGAGAGAATTAATGCTGCTAAAGGTAAAGACAGTGGTAAAAATATCGTTGTCACAATAAAAACGCGATATTTTTACTACTGTAAAAATACAATAGGTTGAATTAGTATCTCAAGTAGGTGAGAAAAATAAGAATAACAAAAAATTATGCGACTTTGCAAAGAAAATATCCAAAAACGAAGTTGTCCTATGCTGAACAAAGTTATTCACGACTCCAGTACCTCCTGGCGCATTAAATATTACGTCATGCGCATACACCCTTACTGAAGAGGATAACCTATCCATCGATATCATATCATGTCCACTATCATTGTACTTTTAAATCCAATATCAACCATTCTCAACTTCATCAGCATAATTACTAATTTTCTAACTGGAAATCATTGGAGAATACTATGTAGTAAAATAATATCGTGGAAGTGGAGAGTCTATTTTTTAAATAACAATTTTAATAAAATAAATTTAAAAAGTAAAATATATAATCTGAACATTAATGCACTGCAGTTAAAGATATAAAATTATTATTTTAAGTAAATAATAATAAAATATTATATTTTTATAGTAATATGTTTGTTTTAAACAATATAAACTAAAAACATAAAGAAAAATATATATATTTTTTATTCTAACATTTTTTTTTCTTTCTTACATGTCTGTTTTTATTTGTGCTTACGTAAGTTTTCTTAAGACATAAACAAAGAAATATAAAGGTATATTATATAAGTTGTAAACATGAAGAGAGATATTATGTAATAAAATAAATTATGAGTAAGCGAGAGAAACTTAAGATATTTTCTTAGCCTTATTGAAGTAGGTTTACGGTAATATCTCAGAAAAGAACATTTTTCAAGAAATTTAAAATTAACATCAAGTAGAGATGAAAAATGTTCATTGTAATTTTTTACCATAACAAATATGTATAAAAATGTTGAAACAATTATGTAAATAAGCTCTGAAACTTACATTTATGTTAAAACGTCAAATTATGTTGTTGTTATTATTGTGTAAATCTAGAAATTTAAACATGAATATAAAAAAAAATTAATAAAATGTATTTTGCAGTTAAAAAAAAAAGCGTTTAAGATTCATCAAATATTTTTATTTATTATTATTTTGAGTTCTTTTCTTTCTTCTTCTGTAACACCAACACCGGAATTCTACTTGATTCAAGGTGAAGGTGAGAATAATTCAGTATCAATTATGTCAGAAACTGCAGGTGGTATATAGAGGGTCACAAACTAAGCACGATGTTAGCTGTGCCAAGAACTGCAGCTTTCTGCATGACACGTAAATGCCTGTCCTCGAGGTTTAACTTTTCTCTTGCTTTTATTATTATTATTTATTATTAAGTCGTACAGTACTTATAAAAAGTAAAAAAATTATTAATGTGAATGACTAATTTCATCCAAAGTCTATGCTCCTTTACTCCTTTCGTACTTTATTGGATAGAATTTATTGGATCTTACTTATATTTTATGAATGTTCTAATGTCATCTAATAATATTATTAGCTATAAAATATGTCTAAGCCAAGGAAGATATAAATTGATCATATCGGCTGAAAAATGTAGAGGCATTTGCCATAAGATACTAAATTTTAGACGCTACATAAACTCTTCAAGAAAAGGAGGTTTAGTGAAAAAACAGGCAAACTCACAGATTCCAACAATTTTAACAAAGCACCATCAGACGACTTTGTGCTTCTGCCACAATTTAAAAATAATACATGCATTCTTAAATTATGGAAATGAAGTAGCTATAGCTAGAGTTACCTTCATACGTTACAACACTAACTAACTAGTTAAGCCGCCGTTACGTTGTTATTTTAATTGTTGCAACAATTTAAAAACTATAACAAAAGTTTACTAGAAATTGCAGCTTACTGGGATAGAATTTTATACTCGATACTAAAAATATTACTGTAGATTGCTTAGCTTTGTTTAATTAAATTTAACTTAATTTGTTATTAATTATCTTTTCATCATATTGACTTCAAAATTCAGGAAAACAATAGCTTTATAGCTCAAAAAGCTGCTTTTACAAATTCAATATGATCAAGGCAAATTTTTGACTCAGTTATGGCTGCTTCATGCCTCCATAAAAATGCATATTATACACTACAGTATACATTAAATTGAGACAGGAACACAAAGTCATCTGCTAGCACTATGTTACTATTATTGATGGGCTGTGAGTTTACTTATTTTATAACTCTAAACAGTCTAAACCCCTTTTTTGCAAATAGTATCAACCTATTGAATTTTGTAGCACTAATTTTAAAATTATAAAAATTCATTAAATCAACTCTATTACTCTATGTATATAAAATTTAATTCGCTATTGATTAAAGTAACTGGAAAGTCTTATATAATTCCATCCTCTTATTTATATAATATACTGTTTAATTAAATAATATTTGTAAGCAAAAATATATAAACTTTGCTTTCAAGGAAGTTTTTTTATTTTTTTATTATTATTATTTTTTTTTTAAGTTGTAAGCAAATACAGGCATATAATAAATATTATATGACCCTGATGTTTTTTTGTTGTATTTTTGCCTTTTTTTTATATTTTTAATGGCAACTTTAATTAGTAATAAAATAATAATAATGTTAAAATAAGGAATACATAAAGTTATTATAAAGCTTAAATCTCATAAAATTAAACTCTTGTAAATAATTAAGCGTCATATAAAACGTATGTATCAGATGTATGTATTCGTACCTTTTGTTTATTATACTATAAAACTATATTAATGCCATATAAATCTAGAATTACACAACTAGTAAGTATTAGTGGTCATGTGTATCTAAGAGATTCAAATGACATGATAAATTAACATCATTAGTAAATAATGTAATATATATTACGTTATTTGAAGTCGATCAATATAGTTTATTGACAACGTATATATATATATATATATATATATATATATATATATATATATATATATATATATATATATATATATATATATATATACACACACACACACACACACACACACACACACACACACACACACACACACACACACACATTGCTGTTGGTTCATAGAAATATAGAATAGAAACTAATTGGCTTTATCAAGTTTGTATCCGAAAATATATAATTTTAAATATAAATAGTAATTTTAGAGTTAATTATTAGTTAACTAGTAAGTTATTAAGTAAAAAAAAAAAAAAAAAAAAACTGACCAGACGTACGTAGTGTAATATGTTTATTTGTGGAAAGTTACTGTAAACTACCTATGTCTAATATTATGAGGAAATAATAACAATTAATAAATCATTGTATACGAGTTGTACCTGATGTTAATGATTGACAACATGACTCAATATATGAAAAAAACTTCCTAGTACCTTCGCAGTTTATCTCTATAATTTTTCTATTCAGTATACTGTAAAATATGAAATAATATGAAGTTTTAATGGTTACCGTTAAAAGACTCGTATTTCTGAAATTCAAAAGTTCAACCCTGATTAAAAAAATTCAAAACCAGTCACCATCATAAAAAAGGAAAAAAAAATTTGAAAACGAAATGAGACCTCACAGGAATATAATTTCAAAAAGACGCAATTATTACTATTTACAAATAAATTTTTGTTTTTACTTGAACATAGAACAATTTTTAACTTAAAGCAGAGTGTTCTACTTGAAAATACTAATTTTTCTTTTCATATATATGCGTATGACGCGTATAAAGTTACATGAAAAATGTTTTATTTACAATTTTTCCATTACTTTGTAAGTCATATTTTGTTCTCAACTGAGAGAGATAGAAAGAGATTCCTGACTACTTTGACGGTGTTTACAAAAAAAAATATATAAAAATTTCATAAGGTACTTTATTAAAGGAAGTTACGACTTAATAAATAACGAAAAAAAAAAAAAAAAAAAAAAAAAAAGTTCATCACAGTAAAAAGATTTACAGCTCAGACGACGATGGCAATAACTAAGTTAAAAATGTTTATGACTTTTAAAAAGTCATTGTATATTTCTTTTAACTTATATATCTAGACATTTCTGTATCATAATTAAAGTATTAAAAAGCCATGGCTTGTTCTGTAAAGTATGGTGAATCTCATTTACAGTGATTGGCTGACCAACAAAATAAGACAAATTTATTGGTTGATCTTGTTTTTTGAGCCAATAAAAGTGAGTCGCATTGAGAATGGAACTTCTTTAGTTTTATGAATTTTCGTTCATTCTTATCAAGTTCAAAGCTCTAAACGTTAAACAGGTGATGACGTCATGATAAGATGTTTTTAACAAAGGAAAATTTTCGAAGCTGGCTCAATAGTTGTGTGTAGTTTATAGAACGAGCTTATGTTTTAGAATAAATATATATATTTTTTTCTTTTTTTTTCTTCCTAAGCCGGTTTTACTGACGCACTATACGTAGCCATAAACAGTACACATTTAACACATATAAGTTGGGATGCATGTTATCTAATGTTATAAGGTTCACGCTTTGATGCAAATCGAACAAACTGAAAGACGTACCGAAAGTAAATGAAAAAAGTTTCGAAACGAGAAATGTATGGCAACACTGTATGACTCTTTCATTGGAGCACTCTCACCATCTTCCTCTACTGATGCAATGTAATGTTGCCAAATATACGATATTCCCGTATTAGCCTAATATAAAGAACGTTAAATTAGATCCTTAGTGAATTTATCACGAGTCCGTCAAACGTTCCATCTACATAAGGTTTACTGTGTCAGATGGAACGTTTGGCGCGCACGTGGTAATTTTAATTGAAACAATTTGCCGTGATAGAGAAGTGCTTTTTAATTACTTTCAGTACAGTATAAACGTGAAACGCAAAAGATGACTGAATCAAAAGATTTATAAATTAAGTTCATATTGATACTTAAAAAAACTTCAATTAATAATTAATAGTTTTTTTAGAGACAAATTTATATTGTTTCTACAAGTCTCATATTGTGATTTGTTAAATAACAAGGACTGTTGTTAAGCATAAAGAAAAATATGTATTTAATATTGGAATTGTATATAGAAATCATATAGACTCGTTGCACATCCTTGCGATTTGTCGTCATGTTAGTGGTGCGTACTACACTGTCCATAAGCATAGGGGAAACATAATTTTTCCTCATTTCTCGCAAAAATATAAGTTTGTTTTGACTGAAACAATTTTTCTCCTATTCTTCTGCTTATTAGGACCTAGAAATAAGGTTTAGATTTAGGTTTCAAGCTTAATTTGCTATTAACAAAAAAATAAAAATGACGTTTTTCCTATGCTGGCCTGTGTATTTGTTACCAAGAAAATGGCGGCTCTTAATTATGAGTGCAATTGGTCTATATATATACTGCATCATGTATTATTTTGCTAACCTACTGGAAAACTAGAAAGTTAGAAGTACGTTTCATAACATAAAAAGTAAATCTTTAAATTGTATGGTACTGTACTGTACCCTGAGAATTAGTATTAGAATGTTAAAACTAAACTAAACTAAAAAAAAAAAAAAAAAAAAAAGTATACATATAAAATTAAAAACACGTCGAGGCATTAAGTCAGTAAAATTATTCACAGATACATGCACATACTTGTTTTTAATTTGAAATTTAAATTTTATTCACGCATTTCTTTAACAGAAAACTCATTTGTTATTCTTTGTTATTATTATTATTATTATTAATATTTTAACCCTCGTACCCACTCACTTTCTCTCACACATATTTTAATGTTAATTTATGCTTTTATAATTTAAAAACATCCGTGTCATCATAAATTAAATAAAAAAATAAAAATAAAAAATATATTTCTTGTTACAAGAATAAAGTTGATGAAAGTAAAAAAAAAAATAAATAAAAAAAAATAAATAAATCATTTAAGGACCCTTTAATTTTGTGCCTTCAATTTTCTTGGCTGCATTTATTATTATTTTAAGTAATTTTTAATTTATTGGAACTCCAATCTTATTTCATTTCTTTAAAAAAAAAACTTTTAAGATAAGAAACATTATTTTGTTCCATGTGTTTACAGTATAATTGTTCGTGCACCATTTTTTTTTTTTTTTTTTTTTTTTTTTTTTTGCTCCACACCACCATACCACGAACAAATGACAATCACCAAAATGCTTTCCAAATGATATTTCGCTTTTTTTTTTTTTTTTTTTTTTTTTTTGAAGAAGGGAACAGGGTTTTTGAACATAATTAGTAATATATAAAGATTATATCTTTACTAATAATTCAAAATATTCATATGAATAAAAAGTAATATGTGTAGTAATAATAAAAAGTAAAAATAGTTTCAAACTACCATTTGTTACTATCATGTTGTCTGGCTTAATACAATATTTACTTATTTTTCAACATTTAACTCAATCCATTAAAAAATCAGTTCAAACGCATATTTACATATACAGTAAATAAGTTTTATTGTGTTTTAGATTATTCAACAATGAATAATAAAGTAATATTATCAATTTTATACATATAATCCCAGCAAACACAGCTTTCTAAATATCATTGGGTTAGAGTACAATCAGTGTATCTAAAAAAAAGCAACAGAGTTGAAAACAGTAGACAAAAAGATAGAAATTTCAACTTAACTGCTTTTGTAGATACACAGTTTGTGCTCTAACCCAACGATATGTACTTGTTTAAAACTATAAGACATTCTGGGACAAGTATAATTGGCTTACACTTGCAGTGAAGTTCTTGTACTTGTAAGGTATAAGAATAGTACTTTTTATTAAGCACATTTCTAGTACATGGCTCTATAGAAAAAACATTGCGGATATCCTACACTTTGCAAGCTCTTGACCCAGACAAAAATATACTTGACCCATGGCAGAGTGACACAAAAACATAGATTATGTACACTGAAAGCAATACTACACCTTCCTAAAGAAAATGGTAGAAATGCATTTTCAGGTAAGAACAGTGTTGCCAAATCATGAATGAATTCTTAAGGAAGCGGCAACGTCTCTGATGTTGGGTTTAGTATGGCTTTCAGTGTACATTCCAAATTTGAGAAAATGAACTTGGAATGTACTTGTAATGTTCACCGAAATCGTTAAAAATCTCACTCAAATAACAAGAAGTTAAATGGTAATCGAGACCACTCAACAAGGGGAAAAAACTATTAAGAATTCTGATGGAAAGAGAGAACTTGGTATTTTATAGGGATTTTATGTACCGATACGGACACAGTAAGTTACAAAAAAAAATTGAATATATTATGGAAAAATTGTAAATAGCACGTTCTATAACTACACACAACTCTTGAGCCAGCTTTGAAAAATTTCCTTTGTTAAAAACATCTGATTATGACGTCATTACCTATTTACTACGTTTATGTATATATGGTTGATCATTGTTATTTATACGTTTAGAACTTTGAACTTGAATGAACGAAAATTCCTAAAAAAAAAAAAAAAAAAAAAAGGTCCATTCTCAATACGACTCACTTTTATCGGCTCAAAAAACAAGATCAACCATTGAATGAACTAATCACTCAGCCAATCACTGTAAATGAGATTCACTATACTTTACAGAACAAGCTAATGTATAACAACAGCCGCAATGATAACACAGGTCAAGGTAGAGAGCGTGTGCGCATAAAAATATATTGAAATAATACCTTTTACTTCCTTTTGTTTGTACAGTATATTGTGTTCGTATTGGTACATGACAAATAAACATGTGTTTATTGGGTATAAACAACGATTCTACAGGTACGATAGCACACGAACAACTTTTTAAAATTTCGCGTGTCATTTGTTCAATGTTAAAAGATAGGGAATTTCGCCAAAACATTGACAATCGATATTAGCGTGTCCTATCGTACAATCGTTGATAACTTGTTTACTTCTGTAAAGACAAGTAAAGTAATAAAATCTTATATTGTATTATTTTTAGTTTAAAATTAGAAAAACTAAATTAAAAATTTCCGACATGCTATGGTCACTTTTTTGTGTTACCTTTTGTACATAATTTAAAATAAAAACTAAATTAAATATGTTGACATTTACAACTACTATATAGTGGATCGTGACCTTAGTATAATTTGCTAAATATAAAAACTACTTTTTTTTATATATATATTATACCGCATATAAAACGATTCCCAAGCCACATACAAGATACGAAAGAAAAAAAAAATGCTTATTCTGGTAAAAATGTGAGTTGCGTTTGCGTGTGGTGAAGAAAAATAAATATTTTGCTACTCTTACTTTTTTTTATCTTGTTAACATGTGTCATGTATACTATACTTTTTTTTTTTTTTTTTAATATTATGAATAATTTGTTATGCGTTTCATGTAGCTTTTTTTTTTTTTTTTTTTTTAATAATTTACAGCTATGTTTAAAAAAATCTTTATAATCACCCTTGTTTTTATACAGTATGTACATTTATTTTATAATTATTATTTTATGTTTAATTCAATATTTTTGTAGTTCCTTATCGCAGTTTTTGTCGATCTTGGGAAACAAGCAGTTTTTCCTGTTTTTCAATGGACGTTATTGGTGATAAAGAATTATACATTCCTAGTGGTATGTATTCCTAATTTAAATATATTGGCCTCGGTTTCTCAAACAAAGTGCTAAAAACATGATCCCGCAATGCTAAAGGATAGGAAATTGGGGGGCCCAAAGCTTTAATTTCCCGTGCACTTTACTGATAACCTCTATTTGTTGATTTATCAATATATAAATCAATAATAAGTTTAAAGTCCCTAATTAAAATAAAATAGCTTATTTATTTATTTTTATTTATTACTCATATGGAATACATCATTAACATGAATTAATGGTTCAAATATTTTATAATCTACTTATAATCTCGTATATTATTAATATTAAAATTATTATATATAGTTAGTATTCAATATTTTTATTTAATTATAAAAACATATTCTATTCTCGTAAAAATGCGGTAATTTGATTAGTAATTAAAAAAAAAAAAAAAAAAAAGTGAAAAGGGGGACAATGTTTTAAATTCAAATATATATAATGAGCCTTATAATTGCAACCCTTTATGTGTAAGGTGCTTAAAAAGAAATAATAAATTTTATTACTAACAATGGTATAAGTATATAAAATGTACCGTATAATATAGGAGATTGTATATTATAACAAATAAGGCTACTCACATTAAAGTAACTAAAAAAAATAAACAAAATGCATGATTCCCGTGAGAGCAATATAATTGTGGTGGAGAGATTTACACTAAAATTTATGTGATTGAAGAAACAAGAGTAGTTACAGTATAAAAAAACAAAACAAAAAAACAATGTTATCAAAATAATAATTTAGATTTCCCTACGGAGTTCTTTTACCTTTAATATCATTATAGTTTAGCTACATCATTAAAGTCTGTCGTGTTATATTTTTGTGTAGATAATATAACGCTAATAATTATTTAAAAAAAATTATACCTCTTTATTTGTATCTAGCTACAAATTTTATAAATTAGAAATAAAATTTAATATTGTATTATGAAATTGCCTTTTTTTTTTTTTTTTTTTTTACAAAATACGCAGCCATTTTAGTTTTACTCCTGCTACAGTTGGTGAGTATGCAACCAGCACAACAGATGTAACCAACTGGTTGCATATAAATCAGGATATAAAGCAAGTTTTATTTTTATATTTGAAGAAAAAAAATCTTCTCAGACGGATTATTTGATATCTACGATAAAAATTGTTTCACATAAGTTACTTAAAATATGTATGGTAATTCTTTCTAACATCTTATGACTTTTTTTTTTTTTTTTTTTTTTTTTTTTTACTGAATGCTAATTATTTTATTGATTCTTCATCAGACACGAATAGTTTACTCTAACTTTATACATCATTGTTCATCTACATTCATTTTTATAACATTAAATCTAGAAAATTCATTGCTAGCTCTCAGTATTAACAATTGAATTAAAATAAGGGGGGAGGGGAGTCTTACTTTATAAAATCCAGCACATTCTCTCTGTTATTTTTTCTTTTAATTACCTACTCAGAAAGATTAAATTACGTAATTTATGCTGCATCTATGCGTCATTATTGCATAAATCATCCTAAATTATAATAATTTAAATTAATTATGCTATACACCACAATATTAATTATTTTTTAAACATATATTATGAAATATGATTATATTAATATATGATTATTATTTGTGTCATATTGTGTTATCGTGCTACATCTTTTCCGAAGTTCTGTCAAGACATTGTCTTATTGATAGGTGCAATGTAAACTGTACACCCGGGCTGAATGTGGCCTTATCACCCAGTCCAGCATTCGTCATGATAGCCTAGAATAATCGTGAAAATTATAGGCAAACTGGATGGTGCAATCACATCGATCATGCACCTCCCGAATGCCATGCATCGTCATGGAATGTATGTAAACATGCATCGTGCAACGTGTTGTGCACTAACACTTCACTTATTATTCACGTACGCACCCAGCAGAGGCTCAAACCTATACTCGGTGAGGAGTACAGAGTTACGAGTCAGCTGCCTTCACCGCATAGATTATGTTGCATTGAACAAAGTGTGCTGAAAAAAGCTCTAGCATAATTAATACGTATTTATTTTGTCCGTGTATAATACAAAAAAAAATGAACCTCAAATTTAATATTTAAAAAGAAAAAGGATGATAAAAATAATTTATGTATATTTACTAAGCAAGTTAAGTGTGTTACATTAAGTAAATAATATAAAAGTAAAAGATAAAAAAATACGTAAAACAAAATGCAAATATAGACAAAACTGTAATCTACAATAAATTAAAAAAATATATCGTAATACAATGTATTCTTGTTACTAAATTTTAGCAATTTGTGAGGCTTTATTCGTAATAATAATAACAATAATACTGGTATACTGTTTTATATAGATTAGGTTGTTTGAGATGTTTTTATTCCCTTGGCACACATGGGTGTAGTCTGATATTGATCTTAGTCAGTATTATTTGAAGTGTATTTTATCGTATACTGAAGATAAAGTGACGCAGATTTACGGATTAAAGAGAAATACTGGAAGTGTGCGATGATTAATTTGATAGCAAGCCTACACTCAATCATAGAATATTACGAGTGTACGGATGATATATCTAAAAATATTGTTTCAATCTTGGTATTTAATCTTAAGTAATATTAATATTTGAATGGACATTATATAATAGTATTAGTATTATAGTATATTATAAATATTATAATAGTATTTAATTTTTTTTATCAAAGGTATAGACCAGAGGAAAACATTGCATCATGAAACGCTTTTTTTTTTTTTTTTTTTTTTAATTTCTTTTCTTTTCTTTGAATTTTTCTTCTTCTTTTTTTTTAATAAATCACAAGGTACATAATCCAAATAAAGCATATCCATATCGGTCGGTTTATACAAATTATAAAAATTCCATCATATTATATTACATAAAAAATGCAATAGAAAAAATAAATAAAAAAATAAAAAATAATATAAAAAAAACTTTTACTTTTCTTTTTAAGACATATAAATTCAAATAAATAAAGACATACAAATAAATGAAAAGACTTACATCTTTAAATAACGTTAGTTTATCTCCAAAACCCAACTGTAACGCCGCAGTAGTGATCAGAAAATTTCGATTTGTGCTACCCGCACAACAATTTCATGCTAATTTTTTATGTTTCTGACGTCAGAAAACAGGAATATTCACGCATATAATATACTTTACAGTATTATTATTATTATTTTTTGCTTTCTTCTGGGGCCACATTATATATTCTGATAAAAATTACCATTAGTTTTGGAGATCCCATTTTGTGTATATTGTTTAATTATTACAAAAACATATTATGACGTTTCATGTCGTCTATGGCTTTAATCATATACATAATAGGGTGTTTTCATTCATGTTAAAGTCAACGCCATAAGTGAGTACTAAATAACATTGGCTAGAAAAATGACTAATTTTGCCAGTTTAAAAATACTTCGCAATATTATTGCAATATTATTGATGCTATTAACAGCTTGAATTAGTTTTTCAAGTAGTATGCAAAAAATAATAATAATAATAACTTATAATAACCAAAAAAATAGCTAATTTTCTAAACTAAAATACCCAAAAACTACGTTTGTCCTATGCTAAGCAATGTTATTCATTGCTCAAGAAGAGCATCAAAAAGCATTCAGAATTACGTCATGCGCACACACCCTGTATTTTTAATGTCTTAAATTATTACTTTATTTGTATTTTAGTTCATTTAGTTTCATTTTTATTTAAAGATTTTCAAGTTTGATAAGAAATGTAAAAGCAATATTACTTTTGTTTTTGTTACTAAAATAAAAGTTTTTTAAATTTAAATATTGCTATGACGTCATATAAATATACATTACAGAAATTAAGATCCATATTTAATGAAAAATGTTTGTATATGTTTGGCAACAATATTATTCAAATAATTTTAAGTATACCCTTTTCCTGGTATTTATTGTGTAACTTTTACAATTCATAAAGCCATACATTTAAAAAGCAGGCAAGGGATGAAAAGTTATAGACATTATCAAGAGAAAGTTAAATTTGTAGTGATTATATGGGAAAACTATATACGAGAGTGATGGTGTGCTCTCTCAACCAAACTCGAGTTTTTTCCCCCTTCGTATTGTGTGTTGTTGTGCAACACAGCTTTAACCCCAATACCGTCATCACTACATTTTTTTTATCGATATGTACAATGGAAATGGTTTACATTGGCAGGTTATGGTATAAGTACACAGCCCGGCATTCACAATGACAGCCTAGAGAAACCGTAGAAACTCTAGGCAGATTGGATGGTGCAATCACATCAATGATGCACCTCCCGAATGCTATGTGCGTTATCATAAACTGCATTTTAGCAATGAGTTTTGTGCTCTTACATCCAGCAGTGGTTTTTGAACTTTTTCTTGGTAAGGAACCCACACGGAAAACATAAATTTAAGAAATTATTCAGATACATAGAATAATAGATACATCTTTAGTACAAACCAATAACTTGGTTGAAAAAAGTTTAAAAAGCAATTCGTTAGTATAAACATAATTTCTTCAGCGGTGAATAGGTAGCTCTTTAGATCTTAAAAAACTTCATATATAACAATGATAAAAAAAGTCTATATTGTGACTCTTATGATTTTTTTTCCGTGCAGAGTTACAAATCAGCTTACCTTCACCACTCATCCATACCAGTTTGGAAATACACTTTATTTAGATGACCAATACAATAAATGGTATCTTTCTCTTTGTTTGCCTGAAGTGCCTGAACGTTGTCGAAAAGAAAAAAAAGGTCAAATAGAGGGAACGAAAAGTATTCTTGTATTATGGTCACTTTAATCAAGTGTTGATAAAGATTTCTCCTCTTTTCTTATGTAGTAGGAGAGAAGATATCCACTCTCGTATATTTATATAGTTTCGTATATTTATATGATTTTCAAATATCAACACTGCAAATATAGCTTTCTTCGATAGTGTCTGTACCTAAAATTAAACTGTGCAAATAGAAGAACATTGCCATTTTTAAGCTCCTCAGTTAACTTGCAAAAAAAAAAAAAAAAAAAAAAAAAAAAAAAAAAAAAAAAAACATATCGAATTGACGGAAACATTGAGAAAATTTGATGGCAGGAAAAAATAAGAGAATATCTGATTTTCTATAATAAGAAATTTCATTAATAATTTTTTTAACTGGCTAATGCAACGAAGTCAAGAAACACACACACATGATATTACACTTTTACGTGTTCAAATCAAGTTCCATATAAAAAAGAGGTTGGGCGCAGCACAAAACTCGTGCATTTGATTTCATTTTCTGATGGATTGTACTTGGTTCTAAGCCAATACGATGCCGCGTTCACTAGTTACGTCACTGTTAAGGTGAACAAAGTTTCAAATGCTGATATGACGTCTTTGGTGAATTTCCTTAAACTGCGCGACCTTGGCCAAAACTTTTCCCGGAGCATCTAACCTCCTAAATGTTGTGTTCAAATCTACTAAAAAGCTCTACCTTCTTTTCTCCTCTTTGCCGTTTACATGACATCTACGACTAGTTCTACATTTTAATTAAATACAAATTTGAAAACATTTTCCAAGAACATTACTTATTAACAAATATTAACGATCTGTTTGACATTTAGAATCATTCAACTTCCTCCATATATACCACCTCGTCAATAATGTCAAGATAAGTAAATACATTATATACATTCGCAAAAGTTTGAAACTACATAGAGTACATTACAATAATTAATTCAATGAAATAAAAAAAAATGTAAATAAAACAGAAAAACTATAAAGTTATGTCAAGTACAAGTTTCAATGTCTAAAAACTTTATAAACATTTTTTTCTCATCTTATATTCTCATACATGGTGTACCACTTTTGGTAATATCCCTAGAGGATGCATATTTATATAATAAAATGTTCACATCACAAAACTTACATATATAGTATAATATATATAATATTATAATATATCTGGACATTTCCAATATATATAAAATGAAAAGATATGTGTTTGCTTGTAATAAGTTATATTGAAGGAAATATCCCTAAGGCTATATACAAGAATATACGTATAGGATAAAAAAAATTGATCGAACCAAACCACTAGGTTAGGTCAAGCGAAAAAACTCACACATTTACCAATCAACTTGGGAATTTGTTCAGTTAAGTTTGGAAATTTCATTTTTTTTTCTTTTTTTTTTTTTTTGTATACATCAAATATCGAACTTTCTTTTGTAACGAAAATTGTGTCTGACAAAACTTCTAAAACATATGAGAAATTTTGTAAAAGAGGATTTAAGATTTTCATTTTTTTTTTTTTTTTTTTTTTAATATTTTTCATGTTTTTTCTTTGACAAAAGGCATAACTCGAATAGCGGATAAAATTAAAACCTATCAAACAAATTTTGTAATTGTTTTATTGCGACTACTTAACTTTTTAATAAATTTAAAAAAATTTACACTAAAACAGTACAAATACTATCAGATACTATCTAGATACTAGTGGAGAGTATCTTTGAACTACTTTGATTATTCGTCGAAACATGAATGTATTTTCACGAACTATTCAAATTTGTAGCTTCTAGTGTCACTGCAAGTATGACGAGTTTATAATATACATGGACTCTCCGTAAATATTTTGTGTATATATGTATAATATACTCTCTATCTCTACCCATTTCACGAGTAGACAGTAACCATGAAAATGTTTTGAATTATTAATCTCTAGCATTGAATTTAGAATAATTTTACATAATTATCTATTCTCTTTAGTCCCAGTATATAATACAGTGGACATCAGATCATTCAATAAAAAAAACTCGAAAATTTTGAGATAAAAATACAACAATTGGATCAACGCCCCTGAATTTACGCGATTCTTAACGCTATTTTGAGTGGGGAGGGGGTCCACAAAAGCAAGAAAACCTTTTTGACAAAAGAATCATATTTTTGTCATTCTGAGAACCGCACAAAAACGTGGTTAAAATTTACTACAATGAAATAATTTTTTAAAAAGTCGAGGACTGAAGAGGCTATGCATTAGGATTTTATGTATGAGAACGAATGAAAAGAGACAATGCATGAAATGCTATAAGCATCAGATTAAAAATATTAACCCTCTTCTACTTATACCTTTTATTCTTAACGTGTATAATAATTTATTGTAATTTTAAAAGTTTATTTTGTGTAATATGTTAAGGTAGCACTTAAAGGCATAGACAACATAAAAACATAAGCATTTACATCACAAAACACTTAATGGGACTTACATAAATAACATTAATTATTCTCAAACCCCAATTGTAGCGCCATAGCAGTGTTCAGAAAATTTTGATTTATGCAACACGCACAACATTTTTATACTAGTTTTTGCTTGTTTCTGACGTCATAAACAGAAATAGTCACGTAAATTGCATACTTTATAGTATTTTCACGCTCTCTTGTGGGTCCACATTTACATTCTGGTAAAAAGTATCATCAGTTTTGTTTTTTGTAGATCCCATTTTGAATAAGAATAAGAATAAGAATATTTATTGACCCAGGCAGTTCATAGTAACAATCAAAGTTACAACAAGCATTGGTCTTGTCAAATATAACATAATAAATTATACAAATAGCAACAATATTACAAACAATACAATAAATTACACAACTATTACTAAATTATTAATCTATAAAAAATTATAATGAAGTTTGTGAAACTGTATCATCAGTATAATATTCCAATGTTGTATGAGTGGTGAACATTAAAACATCGATGTTATCTACTTTTGAGTTTTTATCAAAAAAGGATCCTAAAGTATAATATTTGTGTTTAATCATTAAAAAGAACATGTTGTTTCATGTTTTCTATGCCTTTAAAGTCATTGTTGTTTGTTGTTGCTGTTTTTTAAGCTTAAAAAAAATATGAAAAAATATCCATATAGGTTTTTCAGAACATTTTTTTTTTATTTTTTTTTTTTAAATTTGTAAGAAATCAAAATGTATTGATGATTATAAAATATACCGTAGTGAATGTACCAAAATACTAGCATTTTTCTTTTCGTGAAAATTGCAAATAACGTAATAAAAAACTAACAGTCAGCATTTTTTTAACGCTAAAGTTTCTTTTTCTTCTACCTTACAATAAAAAAAGACTAGCATGTATCTGTTTGCCTAGTTATTTATTTTTTATTTCAACTTTGCATGTTTTATTATTACTATGTTGAAACAGAAAAGTTTACTTTCATTACTAGAGAAATAAAACACCACTACAATGTTTTAAAGAACTATGCTGTATAAAAATATTTTTGTAAAAAAAAAAAAAAAAAAAAAAAAAGTGTAAATTTATTGGGTCCTGTTGCACAGACAGCTTTTGTTATACTAAAGTCATTGAGGTCAGTACCATACTTTACAATTTTGTTTCAACTTGATGCTACTTTTCTCTTGTTACTCTAATGAGACCTATTGTATTATATAGAACTAGTTTATACAAGTAAAGTTAAGAGTTAAGTCTGTATGTATTTTTTTTCTTTACAGTGGTTTAATTAAGTTCAAAAGTCATAAAAATTTATATAGACAGCATTCATGCCTTCTATGAAATTACGTTACTATTTGTTTATTTTTATTTTTTTAAACATATCAAATTGTTACATTTTATTATTATTATTTTCCCCATTTTTATGTTATTACGCTAGACTTTATATTTTAGTATATCGTCAAAAACTAGTCTTACCACCAACACTTTTACTATGAAATTGCATGGGTGTTTAAATTTGTACATTATATCTACTGGAAGTAATCTATGCTTCTATATTGTTGTAGTACCATTCTTAGAGGCATTACATATAGCCAAACAGTTGAGTAAAAAAAAAAAAGAAGAAGAAGAAGAAGAAAGCAAAGATGAAAGATGACCCAAATATTATATATATATATATATATATATATATATATATATATATATATATATATATATATATATATATATATATATATATAATATTTGGATCAAGAAGATTGTAATTGTAAATATATTTGAAGTTAATTAAAAATATGTATATATAAAAAAATGTTATACATTATAATATAATTAAATTAAACATGATAAAAAATCTAATCAAATTAATTAAATAACATGAATTACTTTTTAAAAATACATCGAGGACTTCACACTTTAATGAACAAAACATGTAATTATTATTTTTAATTGTAATTTAACACTTTATTTTTAATAAACTTTGATTTAACATCCAGTATTGATTTTTTTTTTGTTTGATAGGGGTAAATGAAATTATAATGATGAGCGTAATTAAAACAATTTAATATATGCATCTGTATCTTATATATATATATATATATATATATATATATATATATATATATATATATATATATATATATATATATATATATATATATATATATATATATATATATATATATATATATATATATATATATAGCTTTTGCGGTAACATTTTAAAATACATACATTGTTCCAGCATTAAATTTTAAAAACGTCAATGTCTAGCCGTTATATATATAGTTTAAATATTTTGATTAGCTTAGCTTTTTTTTAATTGCTTTTTATTTTTACAAATAAAAGTTTATGATTTTTTTTTTGCTAGTTTTAAAATTTCCTCTACAAATAAAAGGTCTTTAAAATAATACAAACACTCGTACTTTTTAAACCTTGTACACAGTTTTGCAATAGGTTTCTTTATAAACTGTATTTTTTTGTTGGAATGTGAAAAAAATGAAGATCACCCGATGCTTTTTACATGGAATTGCGCTTTTTTGAGAGGAGGGGGGAGGGCAAGATAAATTACAAATAAGATTAAGGTATTAAATATTGTAACATAACAATTATAACGTTACCGTTGACAAACTAACGATAAAAACGTAATTAACGTCACAAACACGTGGACTAAAATTCAAATGATTTTAAATTCCTTTTTTTTTTTCTCCTACAATCATATAATACAAGATAACTTTAAATTTAGCTGATACAAGAATATTATTACTTCATATTCGGCCCCAAAGTATGTAATCACTTCTTTTTATTTTTTTTTAAACTTAGTGACGTCGTAAACCCTTAATTCTATAATACTTAAAAAAAACATTATATCAATTTTTTGTTTAATTTTTTTTAGAATAAGTCTCTGTTGTACTGCAAGGAAATAAAAACCTGCACAACTATAGACTGAAAAGCATTACTAAAATTGCAGGTTATTCATTTCATTTCGGTACATAGTAAGAAATTTAATTAATTCCCACAATTAACTTGTATAAAATAATGTTTTAAAAAAACACTTTAAATACATGAAAAAATACTGAATAAAAAGAATATATATTTTACACTTTTTTCTACCTACGTAAGAGCTTTGTTCAGAGTGTTCGTGTAAGAACTATAGAGATCAAACTTTAGCTCACATTACAACTATACTATAACATATAGAGGTAGGTAGGTAGGTACTAGAGTTAGAAACATGAGATCATGTTAAAGTACCGTGTGGCTGCGAACATGTTGTGAATCAACCTTAAAGATACAGTCAAGTCTAGTATAAAATAAAACAAACTTGATTAAAAAAATATTTCATAAAATATTTTAATACCATTAAATTTATTAATGACTGCTTATGTTTACTGTAAAAAACGGAAAAGGAAGTGCCGGAAAAGGAAACCACGTGACGGTAAAAGTGGGAGGTAGCTCAGGCCTAACTTGCTGCTGGCACCAACTTTTCTCCCACTTTTACCGTCACGTGGTTACATTTTCCGGTCACTTCCTTTTCCGCATTTTGAGTAAACATAAGCAGTCAATGTGTGTTAACACGCTTTCAGGATGTCAAAGAAAAAATTAATCCCCCGTTAAAATTTACGAAGATTTTGTTTTAATATTTTATTCATGATCGTGAAATTTGTAATTTAATTGATACAAAATTGAGATTTATCATTTAAAAACTCGCTCTAAATCTGCAATGTTATTAATACTGTTCGTAAATCCTGTTTTCTGCTACTAAAATGACGATCAACTTTGGTTATTCAAATGTATTGCGCATTTTTTGGTGCAAGAAAACAGGGTTTACGAACAACACTATTCTTATGAGAAAAGCACATGTTAAATTTGAATGGTAAAATATATAAGTATCATCAATTCATCATAATCGTGTGTACTGTCGTAGCTTCAACTTCTATGTAATACTTAAAATGATTGTTCTTTTAAAAACGGTGTAAATGTATGGTGTCAAAGCATATTATGAGATTATCAAACAGATGCATGAGTACTACATGTAAATATAACATTATTACAGTTAGCAAAAAAAAAAAAAAAAAAGTTGACGAGCCTTGAAAATTTCGATTTATGCAACCCGCACAACTTTTTTTTTTAATTTTTTTATTTTTTTTTTTATTATTATTTAAATAGTCACGCAAATTGCATACTTTACAGTATTTTCACGCTCTCTCGTGGGGCTACATTAACATTCTGGTAAAAACTGTCATCAGTTTTGAAGATCCCATTTCGTGTTTATTCATTAAAAAGCACATAATATGTTGTTTTATGTGGTCTATGGCTTTAAGTTTACATTTTAAAAGTAAACTTAATTCAAATGTGATATTTTATAATCTTAAAACGGAGAGGTGATAATTGATAACAATACTTTCTCCTCTAATATGAGAAAGAGAAACATTTATACTTAATAAAAATAATTTGTGCTTGCATTACATTTTTTTCCTTTACTTTTCATTGCAATGTTATAAATCTTTGACAAAAATTAGTACAAGTATATAAGGTTACTATTTAATCAATAGATAACAATCTGACTTACTGGTAATGCGCGCTAGCTATTATTAACAGACGGCATAGGAAATGGAGAGTTCCTTCTAATTTCCTATCCATTAGCTTTACTTTTTTTTAATGTTAAAAATGAGGATTAAAAGGATTTTTTTTCCACATAGGTACTCAACATAACAAAAACTCAAAAACTCTAATGTACATGGAAAAAAATTACTACTAATCTGTATTTTGCAATAGGTACACTTGAATTTGGTAACAGGTAGTTATAAAACTACAATACCACTTAATCTAAGTAAGTCACACCTTAATTGTAGCACAGTGTACCTGCATTAGGTATTATTGTAGTATAATAATACCTGTATTCTAGGTTATATGTCTACCTATTACAATGTTAGTATTATTATATTTTTATTTTTTATTATTATTATTTTTTTTTTTTGCGTGTAAGAATGTTAACGTTTTAAAACGTCACCATAATTTTTTTGTTCTTTACTATAGTGCAGGAGAAAAAATAAATAATTATTAATATGGCAGGTCATTTTCAGCACAATTTGTTCAATATAGCATAATCTATTCTATGCTACATAATAAATAAGTTACAACGTATATTATGTTGTGTGCAGTATCATAATTATTTATGTTGTTGTAATTTAGCATTATTTAAGGTATTATAATGACATAAAAACAGTATAAATTATTTTTTCCGTGTACTCTCTGTAGTGGATAATGACGATCTGATTTGTCCTGAAATTTTCAATATAGTTAGTTGTGTGGTTGTGTTGTTACCATTGCGAATTTTAAACGATGCAGTGGGACAGTGTTTGGAAGTCTGATATACCAATGTAACTAAAGATAATTTCAGAAAGTGATATCACATTTCATGCGCCTTCTGCAAAATTTTATTTTTCATTTCCGATGTTTTTCAATTTGATTGCGTAATTTTTTTTTTTTTTTTAATTTTTTTAATTTTTAATTTTTTTTTTTTTTTTTTTTTTTGAAATTTTGAAATTTACAAGTAGATCTTGACGATTGGGCCAAATCGGAAAACACGAACGAAATACGCATTGAGATACAAGCTTTTTAATAACAATGCAAGTTTACCGCACCGTTCCTGATGATTTTGCAATAGTATTATAGTACTAAAAAAAACTTATACATGATTTAAATCCGTAAAATTAACCATGAGTTACCCATTAAACTGATTTCACCTTACAAAAATTAAAAATACAAATCAAAACATTTTTGCTTTTTTTTTCCTTTTATTCTACGCTGTATCTTTAAATGAAAACCAATATTTTTATTCTCAAAAGAGAAAGAATACAAAGTAAAAAAAAAAAAAAAAAAAAAAAAAAAAAAAAAAAAAAGGTGTCAAGAATAAACGACACTCTAAGTTAGACATATTAAGTGGTTGCCTAAGGCGATATCAATATTACAACAGAGTTCATTTTAACATCTTCATAGCTTACAATAATCACCTTTACGTGCATATATAACAACTCTGAATAAACCCATCATATTTTTATTTTTTAACTGGAGGCAAGAAAGAGGTTTTATTCTTATTGCAATGATTTTCTTTCTTTTGTTTCATTCCGCATGAATGTTTTTTTTTTTACTTTTTTTTTTTTAAGTTGCCATCATAAAATAAAATATATATATTTTAAATGTTCTTACTTTTTTTTATTCTTTTAATTCATCAAGTATTATTATTTTCTACAGATTTATATAATTTTTTATTCTTTTAGAATATAGCTGTTGATTGTAAAAGACAAAACATCTTCATTTACAAAATATTAAAAATAAAAGGATGAATATACTCAAATGAGGAAGGCCATAATTATTGTAAGAGAGATATCATTGCATATTATAAAGGAGAAAATCAATATAAATTAATTGATGTATGATTTTCTAATCTTTGATGGGTACGTTAAGTATTTTTAACTAACTGTGAATATTAGGGACGTTAGGGTTGATAACTTTTGCCTGTACTCACTTGCAAAAGTTACCAACTTTGACGTCATATAAACATTTTTTTAAATTAATTAAAATATACTAAAAAAACAGAAAAATTACACATCAATTGATTTATATTCTCTCTTTTTAGAATGTGCATTAAAAATATTCTTTATCTTCCTCAAGCTAATCTATGAGTTGCTGCTTGAATTTTACTTCTACTGTCGTGTAAGAGGCTAACTCACAATAGAAGACTTGCAAAAGTAGGTTTAATGATAAAATAAACAAACTCACATCTCAACAATACTAACAAAGTGCTAGAAGATGACTTTGTGTTCCTGTCTCCATTTAACATGCTTTCTTAAGGGGCAATGAAGCATCTATAACTCAAGTTAAAATTATTTCTCGAAGTTGAAATTTTTATTGTAGCTTACTGAGCCTCAAAGATTTTGTTTTTCTTGAATTTCAAGTCAATTGGGTGAAAATAATAATTTGTAACCAAATGAATTAAAATTCAGGAAAACAAAAGCTTGGAAGCTCAGTAAGCTACAATAAAAACTTCAACTTCAAGAAATAATTTTAACTTAAGTTATATCTACTTCAATGCCCCATAAGAAAGCATGTTATATTGTGACAGGAACACAAAGTCATCTGCTAGCACTTTGTTAGTATTGTTGAGCTGTGCGTTTGTTTATTTTCCCACTTAACCTACTTTTGCAAGTCTTCTAATTGCCAACCGTAATTTTTTCTTTTTTACAATGCACACATGTGCTGTACGATCTATACAACATGTACAGTACGTACAACCGGAAACGGATATGAACAAAGTGTTCTATAGTTGGCAGCTCGTAACCTAGCTTTATTTTCCTTTCAACACGGTAGATTACATAATTTATGCTACATTTATGTCATTCTAGCATAAATAATGCTAAATTGAAACAACATAATTAATTAGGCATGTGCAATATAATATTTATTCTATGTAATATATTTATTATGCAGTATAGAATAATTTATGCTTTATTGAACAAATTTTGCTAAAATGAGCTATCATAATTATTACGTCATTTTTATCAGTGAATATGTACTTTTAAATTTAACTTACTATAACCCATGCGCTGTATTCTAATCTGGAAACGTATTATTATTATAAAAAATCTCAGCTCGTAATTTCTTCTTGTAAATACTATATTATGTAATGTTATATATTAAATTAATTAAAAAATTAATGGATATTATGACAATACTTCCCCACCTTCCTCCCAAATCACATATAAAGATGATGTCTTATACTGCATCTATTAAAAAAAAATTAAAAGCCTTCGATACATTAATTTTATCAAAATAATTATAAAATAAAAATAATGATTTTAATAAGGACTGGTTGCAAGGCTGGATCTTCAAGGAAAAGCATACTCGTTGCATGCAGAAAGCTGCAGGCCTTGTCACAGCTATAACCTATAACATTGTGCGCAAGTCCTTACTTTTTGAACACCGCTGTAGTCACCACGAGTAAAAATAATAATTTTATTTAAAGGAATAGACCAGAAGAAAACATAAAAGTATTTATATCACAAAACACTTGATGGGCCTTACATTAAATAGCTTTAGTTTGTCTCAAAACCTAATTGTAGCTCCGCAGCAGTGATCAAAAGATTTCAATTTATACAAACCGCACAACATTTTTTTTTCACTATTTTTGCATGTTTATGACGCCAGAAATATGAATAGTCACGCAAATTCTATATTTTACAGTTTTACAGTAACTTCAAGCTCTTTCATGGGGCTACATTAATATGCTGGTAAAAATTGTCATTAGTTTTGAAGATCCCATTTCGTGTTTATTCATTAAAAAGCACGTGTTTGTTTTATGTGGTCTATGGCTTTAAGAAACATACACAGATATTTCAGCTAGATATTGACCACCAGAATATTTCAAGATAAATTTACATATAAGAAGTAAGAAGTCATAACAACAAAAATACTTAATGAGTTTGCTATACAGAACCATAGTGATAAATAAGAGAACAAAAATAATAAAAAAAGAAAACATGATATGTTACAACTTTTTCATATAACTAATTAGTTCTGTATTTTAATACTTCTTATTTTATTTGACTTATATTTTAATTTTTCAACATACCAAACATTAAACTATAATAAAGTATACCCAAAAATTTAATAAAAATTATTATAAAAGATACAAAAATCCTTTAGCTGGATTTTATGATCCCAATTCAAAAATTGATGATATTAATGTACGTGCTTATGCATACTACACATACAAATCTACAATTTTATACTGACTAAACTGCAATTATATGCTTAATGTACCGTTCAATTTCTATAGTTTCAATATTTTGTTTCCATTTAATAATCATTACACTTGATATATAATATTTTTTTTTTCTTTTCTTTTTTATGTTTTTATTTTTTTATTTATTTATTTATTTTTTTTTGACATTTTATGAATGTAATTTTATATATTTAATTATAATTTATTTGTAAATATTTTTTTGACAAGACCAACGCTTGTTGTAACACATGTTACTATAAACTGCCTGGGTCAATAAAGAAATCTTATTCTTATTCATATCTTACTAAACAAAATGCAATACATACTGTCGTGATGTGATTCTTGATAGTCTCAATGCATTACTGAGTCTGAGAAAGTCATACATGTAGTAAGTTTTGTGTATCAAAAGATTTGAAGATTGCAAAAAAAAAAAAAAAAAAGGCTGCATGCGAATGATGTCATATTTAATGCGCTTGGGCACCATATTGGAGCAATGAATAACATTGCTCAGCATAGGACAAACTTCATTTTTGAATATTTTCATTGGAAAATCACTTAATTTTTTGTTACTGTTATTTTTCTCACATAATTGAGACACTAATTTAACACAGCATCAATGCTCTGAAAAATATTGCTTAGTATTTTAAAACTGGCAAAATGAGTCATTTCACTATGCAACCCATGTTATTGAGTGATTCAACATGGCGTTGACTTTAACATGAATGCTTACACCCTATAGTATAGTATAGTGTCAAGTAATACTGATCTGACATCTTTTTCCCGCACCACCTATAGGGTCTATGCGTTCATGTTAAAGTCGACGTCATGCTGAATCACTGAATAAAATGAACTGCTTAAAAAACGACTCATTTTGTCACTATAAAATTACTATAAGCATTGATGCTGTTAATAGGTAGAGTAAGTCTCCCAAATGTGTGAGAAAAATAAAAAATAACCGATTTCCTAAAGAAAATAGCCATAAACGAAGTTTGTCCTATGCTGAGCAATGTTATTCATTACTCCAGTATCCAGTATGGCCTCCAAGCACATTAAATATGACGTTATACGCATACACCCTATGTAACTCTATATATACCAATTATTATCCCCATTGTTTAGTTTTTCAACATAATCTTCCACTTTAAACTCATACATTTCAAAGTTTATGAGTTTAATAACAAAGAAAAAGTTTCTAGTTAAAAATATATATTT
>OX439136.1:13247889-13265389 GCA_949318235.1 Ecdyonurus torrentis
TAATTTTCCACTTGGTTTCTTCTTATTTAAGAAGATAAAAATGGGGGGGGGGGGAATAAAAGTTTTAATTTGTATAATATAAAAGTTTACTCATTTCTTTTATAACTTTGAAGTAAAATCGAAATTGCTCATTTCTTTCCTTCATCTTTTCGTTTTTATAATATAGAATAGTTTTACCTTTACGCTTTACGTATATATATATATATATATATATATATATATATATATATATATATACATACACACAAATATTATTAGAAATATATCGACCGTTTTTAATCAAATGATGGTATTGATTTAGTTCGTCTTCTCTCTCTCTCTTTCTCTCTCTCTCTACTCTACGCTTATCAACTTTTTTTCGTTATATATAAAATATTGTCTTCCACATCAAATTCTATGAATAAAAACATTAAAAACAAAGTGTCTAAATTTTTATTATTATTATTATTTGATATTATATAATCAATAACGATATAACTTTGTACACATATTGATGATAATAAATAAGGCTGTAGCATGGACTCGAGATATGTATATACAAAATGTATGGTAATGTTATTTGTATCAACATATTTCAAATTTTGTGTATAACTGTGATTTATTGCTACATTTACAAGCATCAATTTGTCTATTTCAGCTGGCTCACTTTTTACTATACAATACTTTTTGTTTACATATATCATATTTCTCTTTGAACAAGCAACAATAATATTATCTATTTAGTAATGTTTTAAATATATTTTGTTAATTATAACTTTAATATTTGTTATTAAAATACTGAGTAATAGTTATTCATTTTATATACCATAAATAATGGATTATGTATAAATCGATGGTGTCAATAAAGGTGGTATTTTAGAGATACTTGCGTCGTTTTGAGCAAATATGACCCTTATATGCCTTTCTATACAAACCAAAATTGTATATGAAAATAGTTACACGAGTTCCATGTTCTATTAGACTATCATTTATTCATAACAACATAATTTAAGCTATACAGTACAGTAGCATAATAGTAACTGTATGTTTCATAATACAACAGTACTGAATATTATTTGCATATAAGAAAGTAGACCGAATAATAATAATAATGGGTATTTTTATGTCATATTCTAAAAAATGATATTGCCTTGATTTGATAGATATGGAAATGTCTAATTTTTTTTTACTTCATTAAAGGCGTAGAACTTGTCTAATATCCAAACATACCTAAATATCAACGTTAATTTGGCCAGAGTCATTGATTTCTAATTTATTTTCCATTTACAAAATGACAGATGCGGGTTTGTGACGTCACAGCTCACTACTGCACGCGTGCGGAAACAGGCGAGCTGTGACGTCACAAACCATTACGTCATTTTTTAAATGGAAAATAAATTAGAAATCAATGACTCCGGCCAAATAAAAGTTGATAAAGGTATGTTAGGATATTAGGCAAGTTTTTTGTTCAAGAGTGTTGTACGCCTTTAAGTATTTTTAATTATTTTTTTAAAGTCATGAAATGACGCTATGTGGTAACTTTTTTCCTATGTCTACATGCATAAGTTGCCACCCGTGACGTCATTTTTCAACTTTTAAAAGCTATTGAAAAATGCTTAATAAACTCAAAAATTAGAAAATAGCATATCAATCGATACAGAACAATACCTTCTTTTAGAATATGAAATAAAATTACCCTCTAAATGTATAGTAAAAGCAAAATTATAGCAAAACACATGCTATACGCTACACGGATTAAAATACGTAATAATTATGCTGGCGCATTTTCAGCACAAATTGTTCAATATAGCATAATTTATGCAATATTGCATAATAATTATCTTATATAGCATAAATATTATTTATTTCACAGCATAAATATTTATGTTATTCTAATTTAGCAACATTTATGCTATAATGGCATAAATGCAGCTCAAATAACGTTATTTATTCTTTTCTTGTATAATTATAATTGTTCATTGCAGCATAAATGTGTTTTCTACTGGTAGTGTTTTCCTTATAGTATTTTACTTGCTGTAAATAATATACAGTCCAATATATTATACAGTACTATCCATCCTCTAATGATAAAAAATAAACGTGCTCTATTCGTGAGCATTTATGGTAACGTGACCGTATGGAGTATACGTACATAAAAAATTATCCCCATAAAAAACTATTACGGCAACTTTTATTTCTTTTTCTTAATAAAATATATAAAAAAAAAAAAAAAAAAAGTTCTAGCGTTTCATGACTATAGAAAATGTCCTTAAAATCATCATTATTCAACCGCCTTTTTTTACATTTTGAGATAAAAATACTACATGAAAAATACGTAGTCTTAAGGCCATTTTATTCTGTGTAATATTTTTCAATGTACAATTACCTTGATTGTATACGTAATGTTCATTAAAAAAAATATTAAAATTTCACGCATACAAATTTTTTGCAGACCAGTAACACTGCTTCGTGTAATCAGGTCATTATATGATTTATGGTCATTATTATAAAATTATTTGCATAAAATTATAATATGAAAAATAACATCTATGTGCAGTACATCTGTATTTATATCTACATTAAAAATAGTTGTTATATACAGTATTAGGGGACCGACTGATATCTCACAAACTGCAGGGTCGTGAAATATAAAATTAACATGAAAAAAAAAAAAAAGTAAAGTTATGTCAAACACATCAAATATTATTATTTGATCAAAGTTATTCACGGAAAAAAATAAATACGTAATAATTATGCTAGCTTATTTTCAGAACAATTTGTTCAATACAGCATAATCTATGCTAGTCTACATAATAACTTTGTAATAAAAACATAACTATACTATTATGTTGTACAACATAATCATTTATGTTGTACAATATAAACAAACATTTATGTTGTTCTAATTCAGCATAATTAATGCTGTAATGACATAAATGCAACATAAATTACCTTCACCCAGTCGGAATTATGGCGCGCATTCGATCTGACATTCCCGCTATAGGAGATGGACTACTGTATCATCTACTGTGGGAAAGGTTAAGTTAATGTATTTTAATTTTGTACCACATTTTCTGTTAATAAAAGGGGGGAAGGGGAAGTACACTTTTGTGTCCAACAATTTGCATACCCTGTAGGATACTTCAAACTTCAAGAATAAAGTGAATTTAGTGAATAGAACAATGTGAACTCTATAGTATATGTAAAAAACAATGAACTCTTTGCTGGATTAGCAGTGATTAAAACAGTATTTTACATTTGATAAGAACAAGGGGATGTAAAATAAAATGAATGGATGTAATAGAACTAGGAATTACTTGCATTTTCAATGAAAAAATATATTTTTCCTTTTTGTTTAAAATGTAATTAGACACACTTTTCATAGCGTTTTAATTAAGTTTCAATTTATTAGCTATATCAAATAAAGTTTACCTCATTTTTTATGGAAAACTTAAACCAAAAATTGAATTATTTTATCATCAGTAATATACCTTATTTTCTATTTCATGAACACAATCTCTAATTTACTTTCATATAAAGATGTATGTAACTTCCAAAATAAATAAATAAATTAACTAATGAAATTTAGTATAGGATTTAATATCAAAAACTATTTGTAAATTATTTCATAGAAAGCATCAAAACGCTTTTAAAAAAAACACGTTACTGTCAATTTTTTGTTTCTTTTTATAGAGCTGTTATTATTTAAAAGTAAATTACAAAAATGTGTAGTGACGTTTGAAAATTAAATCATACTTATACGAGAAATTTATAATCACAATATCTTAATGAGATAAAATATACTGGCGTAAAATTTTAATTTTAACAAGTCTATCTAAAAAAATAATAATTAAAATCTAATTTTATATTATACAGAATACAAATTTTGTTATAATAGAAAAAAAAATAGTAAAAACCCATAAAAAAACAAACATAATTCTATAAAGCAAGTTAGCATAAAATTATTGAAAACTGTAATTAATATACAAAATTTCCTTGTTAACAAATAGAAACTTTAAAATATAAACAAAAACAAAACAAAATTAATATTTTCATACTTGCCATGTTCAATTAAATGAATATTAGTCACAAAATATGAAAATTTATATATATTTTTTTACTCATATTAAATTTTAATTAAAAACATAAATTTAAATAAAGTATAACACGCTTAAAATAATGTTTTTGTTTCATTTAAACTGTTACTTATTATATTTAACCGTATTATGATATAATATATATATATATATATATATTTTTTTTTAGTTAAAAAAAAGTTTATATAAAAAGATTAAAAATTTCTAAATGAAAGAACAGATTTAATAAAACTTCAAAGATTTAACTTGTTGAAAAGGAAGGAGGGAAAAAAAGGGGATTTTTTGTACGTATTAACAGATTATTGAAAATTAAAATAAAAATATATATATTATCGATTTAATATTTTTATAGAAACCCTTTGATATATATTTGTAAAGAGTATGGACGGTTCCTTTTTAAACTTTATATTAAACCATCACATGACTTTTTTTCTTTTCATAAAGTAAATTCATATAAAGAGATAAAAATAATTGATTTGAAAGATAAATTTTAAATAACACTTTGTATTTGTAGAATTTAATACTAAAGAAAGAAAGAAAGAAAGCTTTTGTAGCCTCTCAATAGATAATAATAATATTATTATTATTATTATCAAGTTCTTTTCTTTCTTCTTCTGTATAGCACCAACACCGGAATCCTACTTGATTCAAGGTGTAGAGTGAGAATAATCCAGTACCAATTATGTCAGAAACTGCAGATGGTATACAGAGGGGTCACAAACTAAGCACTTTGCGCACGATGTTAGCTGTGCCAAGAACTGCAGCTTTCTGCATGACACGTAAATGCCTGTGCTCGAGGTTTAACTTTTCTCTTGCTTTTAACCAATTTTTGCTAACCAGACCATCAGAAACCACAACAGGGACAATTTCAACACTTCTCAGCCGATACATATCCTTCAACTCAATGGAAAGCGGCTGATACTTCCTCTTCTTCTCACCCAACTATTTTTGACATTATACCACCACTTCCTGTCAAAATTTCAAATACTTTGATGAGCATATTTCTCTCTTATTTTATAAATATTAGAAATATATAATTTCTACTGGTTTAGGTTACCTAAATATTTATGCATAGACTGTATAAATTTTATAAAGCTATATAAATTGAAATAGATTCTGTGATGAAAAATTTGAATAAATGTTCAATAAAAAACGTATAGGTAGTAACTTTAAAAGTCTAAATGTAAAGATATAAACGATAAAAAGTAAATACGTATTTTCTTATATTACATTACCTAGCACGCATCTTGAAGAACTCTGTGCTTTAAACAACAAAGTTGTGTGTCGAAAACTTTGCACAGACGTGTACTACTTGTTTACCGGAAAGTCTCTCACAGACACTATAGGCTAGGCTTGGGATGTGATAAAGAACGTCGATAGCATCACTTACCTAGAAGCAAAAGAAAGAAGAAAAACAAAGTTTAGTATCAGATTTATTAGAAAGAAAGAAAAAAAAGAAGAACATTTTTAATTAATTCTGTAACCTTTTATTTTATACCCTATATTAAAGTTTCAGATCGCTGTTTTTTTCTTCCATAATATGGTTTGCATTAAGGTTTGAGTATCTAAACTAAATATATATATTTTTCATTATGTAAGGCACATCATTGCTGCAAATAATAACTACTCATCCTTTTTTATTATTTTTTATTATTGTTATTTTTTCCTTTTTTCCTTTTTTTTTTTTTTTTTTTTTTTTTTTTTTTTTTTTGTATTCAGACAAACACTTAATAGAAATCGATCTTTTCGCGTCCAAGTAAAGCTTCTACACTTCACAAATTCCAAAATATATATTTAACACATCGACATGAATAAAACTAACTTCGAAACATAAATTAATAAGCAATAGCATTATTTCTAACATTTTTATTTTCTTAATAATTTATTTAAATAAAATCATTGTTGATATATTGCTCATATAAACTACTGTATAATGCTCTCTGTACATATATTACACCCTTTATAAAGTAAATAATGTTATTTGATTAAATTGATTTTATTTATTATTTAAACTTTATTATCAATTATCACACACATAATTACATACGCGAATTCACAACTGTTTTATATAGCCGAAGCTCCAGGTAGTCGCGACTACCCGACTAAAGTGTAGATCATTCATTCTTTGGAACTTTGTAAAGTGTAGAAGCAGAAGCTTCAGTTTGACACGAAAAGAACAATATATATATATATATATATATATAAAAATATATAAAATATATAATTAATTGCACAAATGGCCATACATATTTTGTCAACTGCTTCCAGAGATCATTTGTTCGTGCGTAAGCATTTCATAAAACAATAATCAAATCATAAAATGGAACTTTAAGCAAAAAGTTAATTTAAAATGCTGATATGTTAAATAACAATACAGTTAGTTAATAGGTAAATAGATGTTACCGGCATAGCATGCTGACCAATTGCAGGTAATGTGGAAAAAAAATGCTACTGTCCTTTTTTTTTTTTTCTTTTTTTTTTGTATCCTTTGGCAATGCAAAACTTTTACGTAATCAGTTTTTTGTGAAAACTACTGCATGCACAGAGTTTTCAAAAATTAAATTAGGGGGGATACATACTACTGTAGACCCTCTTTACGTGTTTTCAGCTGATGAAAATTTATGGTGAACTTATTTACAGGTAACATTCATTGCAATGGTAACTGAAGATGTGAAAATGAAAATACAGGAGAGAGGAGAGAGAGAGAGAGAGAGAGAGAGAGAGAGAGAGAGAGAGAGAGAGAGAGAGAGAGAGAGAGAGAGAGAGAGAGAGAGAGAGACAACTAGTTATATAAATTTTAGGAGATGAAGAGAAATATTGTTTTTACGTACTAGAATTAGCCATTCTATATATTTTTTTTAATAAATAAATCAAATTTATATAATAAAAATAAAATAATTCAATATATAAATTGTCAACAAACAACAAAAATAACCATAAAAAAATACATTGGATTTAAATGTTGTTATTGGACATGAATATTCCATTAGTCTGTATATTATTTACCGTCGGTTTGATTACATTTCACATATGAATATATAATTATGAATCAACAGTATTGATCTATCATGATTGTATATAATTAATATTGTATTAATTATTATTTATTATTATAGCTCAACATGTCAAATGGTGATAATATATAATATTTTAATCAAAATAACTAATTGATGGTATAGTGTTCAAATATATAAATTCTATTAATATATATTTTTATAATAATAATTTAATTTAAAGTAATGCATTTAAGGGAGTAGGGAACCGACGTCGGCCATTAGACTCAAACTTTTCTCATCCAAAAAATCTGAATTCTTGCACAATGATACTTCACCTTGAGAAATTTTCAAATGTATAAAAATTTTGGGGGGTCAACGTGCAAATTAATTTTATATGATTTTTTGACATTTTAAGCCCATAAGGCCCAATGTTAATTTCAATAATTTTTTTCTTTTTTTTTTCGGGATAGTCACTGATCACTGCTACTTTTCTGATCACTGCTACGGAGCTACTGTTTGGTTTTGAGACAAACTAATGTTATTTATGTAAATCCCATCAAGTGTTTTGTGATATAAATGCTTACGTTTTTCTCTGGTCTATTCCTTTAAATAGTAAATACTGTAACGTAAGCGTAAAAAAAATTCATATTACATCATAGGAAATGATATAATATACTATAATACTAAGCTAATTCAAATTTGTTTGAACTTACTATTAACAATTATGAAACTGCCATAATTAAATGGTAGACCTATTGTATCTTTCTTATCATTCTTCTCTTCTTAAATAAAAGTTTAAAGAAATATTCACGCTCTTTTACTTCATGGGAAAATTTTAGGTTGACACCAAATGTCGTAAACATTCATTTTTTTTTTTTTCTACAATGCAAATTTTTTCATTCTAACGCAGAAAAATGATATATATTTTTGTTTCATTGTGTACGTATTAATACAAAAGATTAAACTTTTTATTTTTTCAATGGCTGTTGATTTAAACACAAAATAAACATAAATAAAAATACAATTTATCAAACCTTTTTACATATTATTATATAAATAATATAGTAATATAAAATGAGAATTCACTAAACATTTTTGCGACACAAACATAAAATATGAACAGTAAAAAAGAACAGCACAAATTACAAAAGTATAATATTTTATATTCTTTCGGTTGTTCTTTCTCTGTGTATACACATGCGATAACAATTTGAATTTACAAACTACCCCCAGACAGATAGGGACAAAAAAAAAAAAAAAAAAAAGTATGACGTCATATCCGTTTGTGTACGTACCCTCGTTATAACATTGTTAAAATCACAAAAGAGAATAAAAAAGGTGGAAAAAACATTTTATAAGTTCGTAAAGAAAAATTAAATTAACTTTTTTTTATACCTCCTCATACTTTCATTATGAAAATATAACAGATGGCAGAAACACAATTATAACACAAACATTATAGAATGTAACAACGGAGAGTGGTATTTTATTAAGGGCATAGAAAATAAAATTCAAAATGTAAAATAATAACTCCATATTTTTATATTAAATTGAATATAAAATCAATTGATTTGTCTCAAATGCTCCTTTCCAGCGAAAATTTTTAGTTTTTTTTCCCCTAGCTTAAATCATGTAAATGTGTATGCATCATGCATTTTTGTTTTATCTAACTGTATAATATTTTCTTAGTAATAGCTTAATGGCTCCGAAAAGCTTATAGGAATAGGAAATTACGGGTCTCCTGCCATTTTACTTCACTCTTTTGATTGGTCACACGTCAAATTCGGTAGCAAGTATATTTTACTTGACTGTTCAAAACGTTAATAAACGGTGCTTATGAAAATTACTTAACTTTATGCTTGTGATCTAACGACCAAAATGTTTTTAAAGAGTGTGCCAGTAAAAAAAAAAAAAAAAAAAAAAAAACTTTTAATCAATAATCTGTTTATAGAAATTGCTTCATATAATACAAGGCCATGTTTTTCACGTAAATGTAATATATTTAATTGCATGCAATCTCCATAAAATAAACATTAGTGTGAGTGAGCTGGTATGACTAGATGAATTGTAACTTTGTGCTCCTCACCAAGCATGCGGTTTGAACCACTGCTGGGTGCATAGCATACGTAATTGTACATACATAATATTCATATTATTTTCTAGCATGAAATCAAAAAAGGTAAACAATAAAACATCATTATATGTCCAATGTTAATAATTCATGCAATTGTATTTTTAGTGCATCTAATTATTGCTTATATACACGGAAAAATATATATATATATATATATATATAATTTTTTAGAATATATTTGCTAGATGTATACAAAGTTTTTTAAGATATGTAATTAATTATTGCTGAAGAAATAATGTTTATACTATCATGTTACTGTTCAAACTTTTTTCAATTCAGTTATTGGTTTAGTTTGTACTGAAGAGTTACATCTACGTAACTAAACAATTTGTACAGTTTCAGTTTGTGTTTTCCGTGTAATGTTCTCATGTAATATTATGTTCAAGGTTTTGTAAATTAAAGTTGTCGAGCCCTCTCAACGTCTTAATTAAGTTGTTAATTATTATTACGTGAAGTGTGAGACTGTGAGAAAACAACATGTTTGTACTATGTGTGTTGATATGCATTCTATGACGACGCACAGTATTCGGTAGATGCATGATTGATGTCCTATTGTACAGACTGCCTAGACATTTGTTATAGTTTCTTTAGGCTGCCATGGCATAACCGGGCTGTGTATTTAGACTGTGGTCAACTCGTGTTTGCACAGGTTGATGTTTTGACGGGACGTACTGTTTGTAAAAAAAAGTGCAACACGAGAACATAAAATAGAAGTTTTTTTTTTTTTTTTTTTTTTTTTTTAACAACACAATTCAAACATTGTTTCGTGTACTTAAACCATATTGAAAACATTAAAAAAAATTGAATGACTTAAAATATATTATTGTATGCATTGTTAATATCGTTAAAAAAAAACTGTATCAATTGTTAACTGTATAACAATGAAAGTTCGATTTCCAATATTTTCTATCCAACTATGTACTGTACTATACGAGAAGAAAAAAGTAATTTTGTTTTTTCTCCACATCAGTTCTCTCTCTCTCTCTCTCTCTCTCTCTCTCTCTCTCTCTCTCTCTCTCTCTCTCTCTCTCTCTCTCTCTCTCTCTCTCTCTCTCTCTCTCTCTCTCTCTCTCTCTCTCTCTCTCTCTCTCTCTCTCTCTCTCTCTCTCTCTCTCTCTCTCTCTCTCTCTCTCTCTCTCTATCTATCTCTCTCTTGTATAAATGAGGTTAATGTGAAGCAGAAGTTCATTGTGCTAACTCTAATAAAATATTTTTATAGCACACATAGCGATGAGATAAACTTTATTTTTTACAATATTGCAACATAATGAATTTTTTTTCTTTCTTTCACAACGATGTGCAATGCCCTAATTTATACTATGCATCCTATGATAATGCAACTATAACTTTATTTAAGCTTCAATGGCATTTTGAATAGTAATTAGCTATCTCGCTCGTTTATGTATGAGTGTGTGTGTATATATATTATATACTGTATAGTCTAAATATGGTTCCGCCATTTGTTTGCAACTATTACGGCATCACTCATCAGTTATACATGCATACAGTGCATACATGAAATCAATATTTTTTTGATTGATTTATATTTGTAAGCATTTTTATTTATTTATTTATTTATTTATTTATTTATTTATTTTTTTTTTTTTGCTAGGCAGCAATTAAATTTGCCGACCAATTGTAAAGTGCCATTTTCAGCTACACTAAAATAAATCCTAACAATATCATTAAACTTATTTTGGTTTTATATATTTGGGTTTTCATAGAATCAAATATTACTGCGCTAAAAAAAAAAAAAAAAAAAAAAAAAAAAAAAAAAGTTGACATTTTTACCTGTTCGCCATTTTTCTCTTTAAATAAATCGGAACAGTTCATGTGTTTGTTTTTTTATCTGAAATACTTAACGTTATAATATTATATGTATGTAATGTAAAGTTGATATTATATAATCAATATTATGGTTGCAGGTGTTGCATATTGACATACTTAATGACTTTGCTTGCTTTTGCTTGCTCTCTTCCGTCGACTACTAATTAAACCTCCTGCCTCTCGATAGTGTTAACTATTCCTCTACAAAGTTTCAATTAATTATTGCATTTACTTTTACACTATTTAAAAATTTAACTTTACATAAAAACATTAAAATACCTACATAATTAAAGCTTAGGTTTTAATGTGTCTGAATCGTATTGAAATGATATTAAAATAATGTTGTGTTGAATTAAAGTTTCGTGAAATTTACACTGTGTTAAATTTGTTTAAATAAAATTGTGATTGAGCTAGCACATAAGTCATTAGGATGTGCATGCGTCCACCTAATAGTTGAAAATTGTTTGAACGTTGTATATTAAATTATGTTTTTTATGTATAATTATATTGACATATATTTTAACCGAGGTTCATGTAATAGGATTGAAAAAACCCTCTATGCGCCTTAAATAAAGATCTATTATTATTATTACTATTATAATTATTACTTTTAACTATAAAACATATAAATTATATTAACATTTATTAAAACATTTTTTTTATATAACATTATATTTATTTATATTTAAGTGATTCTCCATAGTAAGTTATAGCTACTAAATTTCAAAATAATATTTTAAGGTTTATGTATCTCGAGATTTGAAGATTGCAAAACGAATTGACCTATGAAATTACTTCAATTTAAAAACAATGAAAACACAATTTCAGTTTAATAAAAATTACAAAGAAAAAAAATGCATATAGGTAGAGATATATTTTATTAACTGTCAACGTCCGATTCCTAGAGTGAACATGTCTATGTTTATAATGAAAAAAAAAAAAAAAAAAAAAAAAACATGTCCAATATCCTAGCATACGTAAATATTATCGTTGATTTGGCCGGAGTCATTGATTTCTAATTTATTTTCCATTTAAGAAATGGCAGCTGCGAGTAATATGACATCACAGCTTGCCTGTTTCCACACGCGTGAACTAGTGAGCGTGAACTAGTGAGCTGTGACGTCATTAACCCGCAGCAATGATTTCTTAAATGGCAAATAAATTAGAAATCAATGACTCCGGCCAAATTAACAGTGATATTTAGGTATGTTAGGATATTAGACTTTTTTTTTTTTTTTTTTTTTTTTTTTTTTGTTCAAGGTGTTCTACGCTTTTAAGCTAAAATAATATTTTAATGATTTTGCAAACCAAATATTTTTGTTTCTTTATCATGTGCAGATATATATTTTTTATTTTTCAATGTATATGTATTGTGAAATGTATCGGTAAGTCGTGAATAGTCCAGTAGCATATCATAATCATATATGTAGCGAATAGTCTGTCACGAGTTATCCATGTAGCGAGTCGTCCTAGATTCGTTTCTGTACTGTGTGTGGGTGTACCAACATGAATGTATTGGGCAAGTAAAACTACCTGTTTTTGGATGACGATAAAAAAAAAAAAAAATAAAAAAGTTATAAATTTAATACTTTTGTTACCATCAACTTTCAGATGAAATTGAATAAGTAGGAAAGTAGGTGAGACAATTTGGATTTCTCAGAGATATGAGTTAGAGTACTCTAGAAGAGTATTCTAATATGAGTCTACAACCCTTGAAAATGTTATTTACTGAAATTTCGTATTAAAATGCCAAAATAATAAATAATTGAACATAAAATACTGTATAGTTTGCAAGAAGTACGGTATGTGAGGCTTTAAACATGATTTTTTTTTTTTTTGAATATTTTTAAGCATGAGCTGTGTATTGAAATCAATAAATTTTGCACGTAACAGTTTTAAATGATAATTTATCAAAATAAATAACATAATCTCAGTATAATATAAACATTGGAAAAATATTCCATTTTTAAAAACACAAAACTATAAATTTCAACCATAATATTTCTCTCTCGCAACGTTCTCTTATTTTATTTCTTTTTTTTCTTTTGAAAATCATAAAAAAAAAATTGACTGAAAATAATACAATATTATTTTGTTGATACTTATACTTGGTTTACTGCTCTCTTGTGTTGTAAACCCAATTTTTTTATTTCAAAAGAAAATAATATATATTTTTGTATATTTCGTTCAATTTTATTTCAACTATATTTTTTATACAAAAAAAAAAAAAAAAAAAAAAAAAAAACTTGAAGATGAAGAAGAATATTATACACTTTTTACTATAAAAATAAAATATGAAGATTTTGTCAACGTAAAAATAAAAGAAGATATAAAATCATATTGTGTAAAGGGAACGAAAATAAATCTAAAAGTCACGATTTTACTATCATCAATATTTAAAGCTAATAAAATAATAATAATAAACTGAATGAAACGAAACACAGTACAAAAATGCACAAAATGTACAGTACTTCAAAAAAAAAAAAAAAAAAAAAAAAAAAAAAAGAGTAAAAAAGTACGAAAAGAAAAAACTGAAAAGGAAATTATGTTTGCCAAACTAAGACGAGCAAAGTATCTTTCATCAGTTTCCTTAAAAAATGAAGTTCTATTGCAATAATTTCAATCTATTTTATAGTGGTAAACGTTCACTTACAAAATTTTATTGTATGTGATTTCGATGTATCAATAAATGATAATAATATGAAACTAGCAAGTAAAACTTTTATTTTGCAACGAAGGAAATAATAATATTTTATTATATTTTATATTATTATTATATATTATTATTATATATTATTATAATTATTATATTATACTATATTTTATACTAGCTGTTTTAGTCAAACACATTACAAGGAGAAAATGATCATAATACTGTATATTATAATTATAAATTAATAATTATACTAACTTTTTCAAATAAACGAATTAAATTGTATTAAAGATTTCTACAATTTTTTATTGCTACTTTGTTTTCTTACCTTTTCAATTTTTTTTTTTTTTTTTTTTTTTTTTTACGTCTTGTGTGCGTAAAAGTATTCTAACTATATTTCTATTTCTGTTATGTACCACATAATATAATATGCTACATTTAACATACATAATGTATCAATGGGATCTAACACAAAAAAGAAGAATAAAAAATGAAACAATAAATAAAGCATAAAACTCTCTCTCTCTCTCTCTCTCTCTCTCTCTCTCTCTCTCTCTCTCTCTCTCTCTCTTGGTTCTTTTGAACTTAAATGTACCATAAAATCGATTTTAATGCAAAAAAAAAAAAAAAAAAAACTTATAAAATATTTCTTGTGTTTTCAAAGTTTTTGCAGTTCAAAAAATATGCTACAAAAAACGGATTTTATAATATTGGGGTATAGGCTTTTGCTTATAGTATAAATATGAAAGATTTCGTATAACTAAATAGCTCTCTATATTATACGAACCGTTCTATATTTGACCCCATTTTGTCATAAAGCCAATGAAAAGTGGGTTTCACTCCAAATACTGTATCTAGTAAAAAATGTGAAATCCGTAAAAACCATAGAAAATATTGTTAATTTGCCTTTGTTTCAAATAAAATTCTCTTTAGTTAAAAGTTGCGTAGATTTTCCCCCATTTTCAACGAGCTAAAACTTTGAGAAACAAAGATAACATTTCTGTATGTATCTAAAAATAAAATGAGTGAGAAAACTAAAGTTAATTTAGAAAGCTTCGTCAAAATACTTAAAAATTAATTTTAAAATCCTAAAACTAAGATATGAAAGTACATATTCTGATAAAATTTAAATTCTTAACATTTTTTTTTTTTTTCACATTTTTTATAGTTAATTTTTATTATTATTTAAATTTGTGATGTAATGCCAAGAAGATGATTTCATATCTGTAGACTGGAGATTTTTTATGGCCTTTTGACGGTACTTAAACATTGCTCCATAGTGTATATTTATTTATAAAATCCTATCAATTAGCAAAAAAAAAAAAAAAAAAAAAAAAAAAAAAAACACAATCAGAAAATGCATTTTAAGCTAAAAAGATCTCATTAATCTCATTATGCTGCAATATTAAAAGTGTGCAAAATTAATAATAATAAAAATAGCAAAGAAAAATCTACTAGGTTAATTTTTCTATAGAGTATTATAAAACCTCTTGAATTTTGATAATCTTTTGACTATACTGCCTCAGGTAATTATTATTAACTATATATATATATATATATATATATATATATATATATATATATATATATATATATATATATATATATATATATAATATATAAAACTTTTGCTGTGAAAGCAATTTTTATACTTTGCTATACCGAGATCGAACAAAGGCTTTAGATAAGCAGTACAAAAACTTTTTTTTTTTCAAGTAGTTATTGTATTATATTTATAAAGATCATATTCTTATTATAAAATAAACAAAATTCAACCATAGCATTTTAAAAAAATATTATATACAGAAAGAAAAAAGCTGACTTTTGCACTATCATCATATAGCTTTTATATGAAACTTTTTTTTTAAACTTAAATCTTTATTAATGCTCTTGACATTCTTTTAAACTTTTTATTTTTAACTATAAGCACAGAATATTATCAAGAGTATAGTTAATGTTAATTGTATTCTGAAGTTTCTTTTGAGATTCAAACTAGAAAAGATTGCAATCTATAGTTTATAGTAAGAAAAATGTACAATACTGTTCTCAAGATATTGATAATATGTATTTAAAAATTCAAAAACTTGTACCTAACTTTTTTTTTCTTTTTTTTTAATTGCATCATATTTTTATGAACCATATTTAAATGAATGTACTGAAATTTCTCCATACATAAAATATGAGCCCATAAGAATAACCATTTTAAAACAATTCATAAATTTCAAATTTATGAAAACAATTGGTCAATAATGTGTGATAGTTATGTGCTACTATAATTATAATAGACAGCTTCAGATAATCAGGACAAGTCACCTGCAAGGGTCATCAGGTTGATCACTGGTAAGCGTCATAATTAGATTTATGTTAATTTAAGCCTGGGGTAGAGCTTACCATGTGAAATTGAGTTTTTTTTTAAATTAATTTCCCTCTTTTGAATTATTAAAACACGTTAAGTAGTATATCATCATAAAGTAAAAAAGCACAACTCAAACAGTATTTAGAACGTGAACAAGTCCTATTTAGAAGAACGAGGTGAAAAATGTGCAGAAAGTCAACTCCTAATGAGGGTCTCGGTTCCTCTAGACATTAATAATAACAATGCTAGTCATTATTTGAGCTTTTTTATTTCCCAAACTTGACATTACTTCTTACATTTTTTTTTTTGCTGCTATTGTAATATGTTTCAGAATATAATTAAAATTTTAATTATTGGAAATATTGACAAATTTATTCATCTATAGACCACTCATTAAACACAGTATACAAACACACAGCACATACACACACACATGTATAAAAAAACTTATTCATTTGATGTAATATATGCCCAATGCATTTTAATGTTTATGTGTTGTGCCAGAAATGTTATGCATTTTACAATGTTCCTTAAAAAAATGGTCTGTATAAAAGATATCAGCTTAAAATTTAGTTTTGATCTCTTTATTCATGAATAAACAAAGAACACTGGACTATACCTTAAGGTAATGTTCGCATCGATAAACATAGGGATAAATGTATTTTCTTTCAAAAATATTCATATTATATTTATGTAAAATGCGGAAAAGTGATTTGAATAAAAGAAAAGAAAAAAAAAAGGTTATATAGAAAAAAAAAAAAAAAAAAAAAGAGAGAGAAAGAGAGAGGTTAAAATTTTAAAAGTATTTAATTTCTGTTTATAAATCCAATATTTTAGTTTAACTTCCATCCTGGGAAAATTGTAATAACTCAAAAACGGTTCGAGAATTTGAAAGAGTATTTTAAGATTAAAATAATAATAATAATAAAATCTATGCACGATATTCAAGTTTTCATTGTAATCACTGTGATCAGAGATTTTGGGTTCAAATTTGCATATGATTACTTAAATAATGTAATTATATGCGTCAAAATAGACTATCTATACACTTTTCACCAGCACAGCGAGTGGAGCATCTGCACTTTCCACCGTGGAGCATCTGCAATATAAAGTAAATGACCACTAGTCCACTCACCGTGCTGCGTGGAAAACATTTATTTTGACGTCTATTGTCTATTTGACGTCTATTTTGACTTGGAAACATTGATTATGACATTATAGCTATTTTTATTATTTTTTTATTTCTTTTTGGTTTTATATTCCAAACTATCGTCATCTTAAGAGTTCATTTTGTTTTGATAAAGTGTTATCATAGTGCATTTAAATTTATCTGTTAAAACTTCCGATTTTTTTCTTTCTGTCTTACCCCTCCCCCTTTTTTTCATTATAAGAAGGGTTGCGTAATACTCAAGAATAGATATAAAAGGGTCCCATATGCAGTTTAGCTCGGGCATCAAT